>JAODAL010000610.1:0-291593 GCA_025379985.1 Phyllomedusa bahiana
AAGACTTAGTATATATTTCCGATGGCTAGAAAACTGCAAAGAGGGGACTCGTGAGATTGGTAAGGTTCAAAGGTGAAAATGCCACCGAGACAGCTAAGGTGACTATTGGGTCATAGAGGAAGGAGGCTGAAATCAGGTTGCCCGATCATCCTCCATGGGAACTGTGAAACTGCACATAGCTCTATCTATCTCTGAAGGGACAGCTATGTAAGCAAATAAAAGAAGAGATAAACATCTTGAGAGCTACAAGTCCCTTTTACTCTGCAAGAGATTGGTAAGAGGGTCAACCAGCACCAGATTATTTTATCAAGAGGACAGCTCATACTATGGGTCCCACCTCAGGGTAAGGTCGCATATACACTCACCGGCCACTTTATTAGGTACACCTGTCCAACTGCTCATTAACACTTAATTTCTAATCAGCCAATCACATGGCGGCAACTCAGTGCATTTAGGCATGTAGACATGGTCAAGGACAATCTCCTGCAGTTCAAACCGAGCATCAGTAGGGGGAAGAAAGGTGATTTGAGTGCCTTTGAAACGTGGCATGGTTGTTGGTGCCAGAAGGGCTGGTCTGAGTATTTTCAGAAACTGCTGATCTCCTGGGATTTTCCACGCACAACCATCTCTTGGATTTACAGAGAATGGTCCGAAAAGAAAAAAACATCCAGTGGGGCGGCAGTCCTGTGGGCAGAAATGCCTTGTTGATGCCAGAGGTCAAAGGAGAATGGACAGACTGGTTCGAGCTGATAGAAAGGCAACAGGGACTCAAATAGCCACCGTTACAACCAAGGTAGGCAAAAGAGCATCTCTGAACGCACAGTACGGCGAACTTTGAGGCAGATGGGGCTACAGCAGCAGAAAGACCACACCCGGGTGCCACTCCTTTCAGCTAAGAACAGGAAACTGAGGCTCCAATTTGCCCAAGCTCAATCGAATTAGGACAGTAAGAGAAGATTGGAAAAACGTTGCCTGGTCTGATGAGTCTCGATTTCTGCTGCGACATTCGGATGGTAGGGGTCAGAATTTGGCGTCAACAACATGAAAACATGGATCCATATGCCTTGTATCAACGGTTCAGGCTGGTGGTGGTGGTGTCATGGTGTGGGGAATATTTTCTTGGCACTCTTTGGGCCCTTTTGGTACCAATTGAGCATCGTTTTCAAACGCCACAGGGCCCACCTGAGTATTGTTGCTGAACCATGTCCATCCCTTTATTTACCACAATGTACCCAACATCTGATGGCTACTTTCAGCAGGATAATGCGCCCATGTCATAAAAACTGGAATCATTTTCAGAATGGTTTCTTGAACACCGACAATGAGTTCACTGTACTCAAAATGGCCTCCACAGTCACCAGATCTAATCCAGGGGGTCCAACCCGTTACTAGCATGGTGTACCTAATAAAGTGGCCGGTGAGTGTATATTCTATATCTATTGACTAACTATGGGTCCCACCTCAGGGTAAGGTCGCATATATATTCTATATTTATTGACTACAAAAAACTAAAAGACTGGTGAGTGTAGAGGCCTACAAAAAACATAGAGATGGCAACCATTGTTTGAGAGAGTACAGGAGGCTGTGTTACGATACCAGCCACAGACAAGAGTGGCACTAATAAAGGAAAACCTTACCCAACTTAATATCTATAGACTTCTGACCCATATTAGTTAAGGTAATCCTCACAACATAGGTTAAGAAAAGAATGAATGGGTTTAGGTGAGTGGGTAAATGGACTGGGAATAATACAAGTGCATAAATATTGATGGGACTGAAACATTTTTAATGAAAATATGATCCCTGGAATCCACATATTGGAGAATTAAGAATTAAAGGTCTATTTTTTTTAAAAAAAAATGTTGCCTTACAGTGCAGATAATGATATTTTTAAAGAAAACATTGGTCCTACAAGGATAGACTATTCCCAGGTTGTCTTACTGTCAAAATTTCCAGTGATCAGCTGTAATTTATGGAGGAACCAGACCATGGACGCAGCTATTTGGGGTGTAGAGGTAGCAGGCACTACCAGACCTTGGAGCCTGAAGGGTCCCAAAGGCACCTCGGCCACATAAGAAGACAACATTATTATAAATGCCACATGGTAAGTGAAGGCCTTTTTATAGGTCTTGCACTGGTGCCCAGGAGATTTAAGCTACGCGTCCGAACCAGACAGCGGGTGTCTATCGCTCCACAGTGCCAGCACAGGGGACACAAGACCTTACAAAATTCCAAATTAAATCAGTTAGCTGTCTCTGTACTATATGGAGGAACAGGATTCGCCACCGCACGAGAAATTCTTAGCACCTGCTCTCCATTATGGTTAATGTACAGGGCCAGGTTATAGGATCAACACGAGAGTATGTTTTCCAACCTTCCACCACTTTAGATACCTTGGGGTTCTTTTCATCTATCTATCTATCCATCCATCTAAAAAAATTAGAATGACATCGAAAATTAAAGGGGTTCTCCAGGACGATCTTTATATTTGTTTAGGGCTCACAAATATATTATGTTAAACCTTGTAATTCATACTGTAATGAGTCCATACAATATATCAGTTTCTCTGACATGAATTATCGCTATCAATTGTCTTCCCAATGATATTCTAATTTTTTGAGCTGCATTACTATCTATCTCTGTCTGTCTATGTTATATATACTTATACAGCTATTAAATGCAATGACCGATTAGCTAGGAAATTATGAGCTAGGGACCTTTCCTAAAAACGGAAGGTTTGCAACAAAATGTAAATGAAACCCAAAAGTGGATGGCTGTCTCAAACGTTTGTCATATGCGCCAGCATTTTCTAGTTATATCAATGAACGTTATTATCTACTGTATATAGAAAGTGTATGCAGGTCCCAATGCTGGGACCCCCAATTTTCAGGATAACAAAGATCCCCTGGTAGCAGTATGTCAATACTATCTAGGAAAGAAGAGATGGATACACATGTGTGGCTCTTTTCTTGAAACCATTGACCTAGGTACCTGCATTACTCCCTTAGGTTTTAGTAGAGAACGCCACAAACAGGTGTGGCCACCACTCCTATATAGACGAATGCTATAAGAGGTCAAGTGGAAGCCGCATGTGGGATAGGTGCTCCACCATAATTTTTGCCCAAGAGTCGCAACCAACCTGCTCATGGATAAGGCTCCCAATAGGTGGACTCTACTCTATTAAACCATAATAATATATTTTGGATATCACTCTCTTTAAAAAGAGGGTGAAAAAACAGATCAAATCAAATTCTATATGTGTATGGTACTACACTTTTACAGCATGGCGCTTGGAAATAGATTAAGCTGTTTTGGCAGTCACCGAGAATAAGCCAACAATAACATTCAGTCTGTCAATTTACATTCCATTAATAATCTCTGCAGATCTGTAAACAAAAGACGGCAAAAAATTAACTTGAAGAGAAGAAAGCGCTGTGCTCTGCCAAATCAAAGATCCCTGAATGCGCTGTGAAAATGAATTGCTGGATGCTGTAATATAATTTCGAAATCAATATCACAAACATAATGTTAAAGCACAGAACATTCACTGTGCAAAATTAAGTAACCAAAACATTATTAGACAACAGATGGCCGCCCCATGGAGTTTATCAACTCATCGTCAAGCTGCGCTTTTTTTCAATTATATTTGCACAGAAGTGACCAATATTTCAAGTAAATAACCGAGTAGTAAAAGAGTGTGCACCAATCAGCCATAATATTAAAATCCATTGCCTATTATTGTATAGGTTCCCAGCTCTGAAACATTGAGGCATGGTCTCCACACAACTGGCACCAAGATGTTAGCAGCAGATCCTTTAAAGCAGAGGTCCCCAAGTGCCGGGCCGCGGACCGGCACCGGGCTGTGGCGCATGCTCTGCTGGTCCACGGCCCTAGGCCACACATGATGCCGACCGCCCCTTGACTTTAGTCCGGGCTGGTCGGCATCTACTCTGTGCAGCGCAGTTAGCAGCTGCACACAGACTGTGCAGCTGCTTCGCTAAAGAGAAAGTACGGGCGGTTCATTACCGTCCCTGCTTTCATTATTATTGTAGATACAGCGCTCACTGAGCACTGTATCTACACATCAGCAACGCAGGCAGTGTGATGCAGCAGTGTCGTCACACCCCCTGCGCCGCTGGGTCTCGCCGGCTCCTGGAGGTAGCGTCTCTGCAGGGGATCAAGAAAGGTGAGTAACTTTATTTTTTTTAACTAGTCTGGCTATTTACTTAAAGGGGGCAAAGATCCATCTCTAATGATTAAAGGGGGCATATATCTATAATGACTACATGGGGGTAAATATATATCCATATCTAATGACTACAGGGGGCATATATCCATCTCTAATGACTACAGGGGGCATATATCTCTAATGAATAAAGGGGACATATATCGCTATTGACTACAGGGTGCATATATACACCTATAATAACTCCTGTGGGCATATATCCATCTATAATGACTAAAGGGGGCATATCTCTACAATGACTATGGGGGCATATATCTCTATAATGACTACCGGGGCCATATATCTCTATAATGACTAGTGGGGGCATATATCCATCTATAATGACTACAGGGGGAACATCTCTATAATGACTATGGGGGCATATATCTCTATAATGACTACAGGGGGCATATATCTATAATGACTACAGGGGCATTTATGTATAATGACTACAGGGGGCATATATCTCTATAATGACTACAGGGGGCATATATCTCTATAATGGCATAGCTGATTACATATGTATATTATATACATGTATAATGCTGACCCACAGAGCTGACAATCAGTCTACAGTTATAAAATACTGCTTAACCCATACTATACCTGTAAATGACACAGTATACACTTTATTGTTTTTTTTGTGTGTGATTCTAAACATCCAACCTACTCCATAACCCCGCCCCTAATAACCGTGCCCCCGATAACCCGCCGCCTCTGTTCCGTGGAAAAATTTTCTTGCATAAAACCGGTCCCTGGTGAAAAAAAGGTTGGGGAGCGCTTCTTTAAAGGGAACCTGTTGCACTGAACATGCCATCAGATCAGCCAGCAGCATGTTAAAGAGATAGAGTAACAGAGCAAACTGATATACACACATGGACAAAATTGTTGGTTCTCTTCTCTTAAAGAAAAACCCACAATTGCCACTGAAATAACTTGAAACTGACAAAAGAAATTAAAATTTTTAGAAAATCAACTTATGTAATCAGATATTGCATTTGAATTATGGTTCTACTGAAAAAAAATAATCAGTCTGCTTACTTAAAAGGTAAAGAGTGGTCACTGTGCTGTTAGGTTTGTGGTGTTTACCACACTGTACATGGACCAAAGGATGCTAATGAAAACGTTGTCTCAGGAGATTAAAAATAAAATTGTAGACGAACATCTTAAAGGCAAATGCAATAGGACCATTTTCAAACAGCTTGATGTTCTTGTTCCTACAGTTGCACATATTATTCAGAAGTTTAAGGTCTATGGGACTGTCGACAACCTCCCTGGACATTGAAGAGGTGGATAATATGAATGGTCAAGGTGAACTCCAAAGTAAACGTACATCAGTATCAGATTGCACCATCCATCACTATCTTTGCCAAAGTGGGGTTTTGCACTAGAAAGATTAGCTTTCAACATATAGGGACAGGTTATTGAAGACTTTTTATTCGAAGATAGAATCTTTCTTATCTGCTCGGAATGCACACAGGTTTCTATGGTCACCTGACCATAACTCACTCCCAGCAGCCTAATTATCTCTAACAAGGTTAGCTTTTGTTTACAGATAAGCAATTGTTTTCTCTCCTCAAAGCTCATGTAGCTTTGTGTACTGAATATTAGCTCTCCTGCAGCGCTCTTTGTAATGTATCTGCTAGTTACAGAGAACTTAAATATACTAATCATAGCTATAGAACCACCCACAGCCTGATGAGACCAGAGTGAAAGAAAAGCTATCCGTGACTGTGAAACTGTATGGTGAGAAAATCCTTTTAATGCAGACGACCAAGGAGGAAACCACTGTTGGAAACAAATCATATAAAGGAACTGGAATTTGCCAAAATGCCTATTAACAAGCCACAAAGCTTCTAGGAGAATGAGGTGAGACAAAACTGGAGCTTTTTGACGAGTCACCTCAACTCTATGTTCATAGATACAAAAATGAAGCGTGCAAAGAAAAGAACATTGTACCTACTGTGAAACATGGAGGAGGCTCAGTTATGTTTTGGGGCTGCTTTGCTGCATCTGGCACAGGGTATCTTGAATCTGGGCAAGTTTCACCACAATTAAACCACAATTTAAAATCAATGTCTGACTTTGATTAGTTGATTTTCAGCAAATTTAAATTTATTATTGCTTTTGTCCGTTTCAAGTTATTTCATTGACCATTGTGGGCTTTTCTTTCTTTAACGGAGAAGTACCAACCACATGTGTATACTCTTATATAGAAAGTTTCAGCTGCACTTGTAATTCATTCAGCCTTGTTTGGTTAATGAAACTTATCAAAATCTTACATTGTAGACACAGGACATTTAATCAGTAAAATCTAATGGATTATTTCTGAGTTATCCCATAATAAGTAGGCCCAAGTGACTGGCTCCAAGTCAACTTCAAATGTTGAACCTTTGTGGCTCTTAACTGCGTGAAAGGCATTTTTGGGAGTCGAATACAAATTATTATCAAAGAAAAAATTATATAAGAGGGAAACACAACTTACCTTGGTCCTGGGCGGAAGGTTGCTCATGTTGTCTGACTTGAAGTCGCTTTTGTTCTTTCGGCAGAGGACAGCGGTAATAATGATAATGATGACAGTGACAACGGCTATAGGAGCCAACACTGCGGCAATTATCCAGAGGTTGTTTGGTGGCTTTTGCACAACAGCTACGAAATGGAAGAGGAGAATTCATGTGGAATTAGAAGCCTGGAATCAAAGGAGTCTTAAAGGTAACCTCACCCAATCTACTGTATATGTGTAGGGGAAATTTCAGTGCAGAAACCTGATTGGTTCCTCTTGGGTAACTGCTCCATTTTTTCCTTGCACAAGATTTTATAATCCACCCCCCATAATTACCCAAGTCCTATGCAGGCTGTAGGTGTTGTCTACATTAAGTGACTCTTTTATTAAAGAAGGGTTGCCAAAAATTGCACTGATCCTGAAGCCAAGATCCCCAGTAATCAGTTGTTATCTGGCCCGGAATTGTGCAATACATGTTTGATTCCCCTATAGCATTACACAATTCCTCTTGAAGTCAATATTCTCCCCTAATAAAGTACAATTGTCCTTGTTCCTCCAAAGTGAAAGAACCTCTTCTTTAATAGATAAGAGTCCTGAAGGAGAAAGCCCCTTCTTCAGAATCCTCAAATAGGGTATATAAAAATGGAAACAGCCCATAAGAAAAAGTATTTTGACTGCAAAACTGGAGATACAAAATTATATAAGTTATTCATTTTAATCAAAAGTCCATGTTTTTATAGACTGCTAAGTAGTGAAATAAATACTGTATTTGTCAGACTATAAGACACAACTATTTGAATCTAAATATGTGGCTAAAGTTTTAGTGCGTCCTGTAGGGTATATGGAGCTAGTTACAGATAACGGCTGTTAGATACAGCTGGGACCTGCCGCTAGCAGCCAAGATCAGAGATAGTTCCAATCCTGGCTTTTTAACCTCTTACATGACACAGGGCATCTAAGGGGGGTGTGATCCATTGGTCGATCGCAGGGGTGCCAACCAGTTGGTATGCTACTCCGGTATTAATGAAGGCTTCCATGGCTGCCATCTTACTACTTTCCTATTACACAGTAAGGCATGGTGTAATAAGATAGCCATTATTGTACATTGCAATATTCTAGGGACACTGAAAGCACAAGAAAAAGTTTTTTAAATATATTTAAAAAATATCAAAAAGTATAAAGGGTATGTTCACACTGCGTATTTGCGGGGCGTAATTCAGAGCATAATTGCGCTGCAATACACCCGAAGTATGGCCTGAAAATACAGTAAAAACGAGTGCTATGATTTTAAAGTGTATTCCTCTGTAGCACGTAGTTCTGAAGTAGCAGGCGTATAGCGGCTGCAAGATGCTATACGCCTGCAAGATGCCGTGTAAACATACCCTAAAAGTTAGAATTGTCTCAATTAGTTTTTTTTTACAAATAATAATACAGAAAAAATACATATATGCATTTTTTTACACCCAAAACTTAAGTGTATCTCATGATCTGCGGTGTCTTTTAGTCCAAAAAATACAGTAAATATTTACTTCTAAACAGTCACTCTTAGGATACTTGCACTCGGCCGAGCCATAGTAACTGCAAACACCTTACTGCCATGGTCCCTGCTGTATAGGTGAAGTGTGGCAAATAGTTGTAAACTGTATGCAGTTACCATGGCTGGGCTGCACCGCGTTCAAGCAACCCAAGGTTCCCATTGATTCTAGATTAAAGGTACTTTATTGAATTGACTAATACGTTTGTATAAATATTTATTAACGTGCTTACAATTTGCTTGTACTCTAACAATATATCCAAGGGTCAGGGCCATGGTCTGTGGGTCAATGGTACTCAGCTGTTTGGCAGCAACTGTGCCCAGGATTGGCTGCCCATCATTCAATGCATAGTAAGTCAGTTCAGCCAGGTTATTTGGGCCGTCCAAACGCTGCATGTTCACCATCTGTAAGACAGCACAAAATCATTAAAGTTTTGGCACGTATGGCGTTAAACCATCCTGCAAATATTCTGAATTTATAATGTTGCAGTAACACTAAATTAAATTTAAAGGGGGTGACTAAAAAGTATAACACTACTAAACAGGATCCAGTGTTTTCTACCTAACAACAGCGCCACTTTTGTCTATGGTCTGTATTGGAATTGCAGCTCAGCCTCATTCACTTCAAGATACAGTCCAAGGTGCTGTTCCCAGGGAAAAAAAGAAGTTTTTTTTTTATTGGGATCACATTTGGACTAAGCACTTCTTCCTTTTCATCTGAATCTTCAATAAATCTTGAGTCCTTGATTTGTATGCTGAACACAAGGATATAAATAGCTGTTGCACTAGGGTCCTAGTACCTCAGGGGATCCAAAAGTCTCTCTGCCACTTAAAGGGGTTTTGCCACGATCTAATGTTGACGTGGGATCCTCCAAAATTGGAATTTAATCGCTTTTCTAAATATATGTCATCAAAAAAGTGAGGCCTCTGAGAGCTACAGCTTGACTTACATGCCCTTGGTTTCCTGACAGTTTATATTAGACATGACTAGGAGCTGACAGGAGCTGATCTGGCCGCACTGCACTTGTCTGCACTTCTTATCTGATGGCAGGGAACATGAACGAGCTTAGAAGGGACTGGGGAGAAAGTTCCTGCATCTTTTGTATAGAGAATCCACTGGTTGTAATGTAATTATCTGAGTAAAAATGTAGACAGACACTCCCTGGCACACTGCTCAGCCCCCTCCCTCTCTCCCTGCAGCCATTAGTAAAGGAATGAAAGAAGGCTGCCTGCTGAGTTTATCTTCTCTCCTGAGCAAATAAGAGGGAGAAATAAAACGCACATAGCTTGTGCACAATACAGTTCTCCTCTGTGGATTAGCAAAACAATGTTTGCTCAACTACAGAGACTGAGTATCAGGAACGTGCATGGGAGGTGGAGTGATGACATCACAGAGGAGGTACTTGTTTTTTTAAACACAGAATCACTATGCCCCTTTTTTCAAGCCTCAAGAGGGGAGTATCAGCTTGTTAGGTGAGGAACTCACTTCTTGGGAAAACCCCTTTAAGAAGACAGCAGTTTTGTAAGTGGCACATGGTAAGTTGGAGCCCTGTTACAGATTTTGATTTGGGGTCCAGAAGCTTCAGGCTATACCTCTGGTTTTACTTACTTGAACTGTGTAGCTTCCAACAGTGGTTGCTCTTCTGAATCTTCTTGATTGTTGACTAGAAATTTTAAATAGTGTGGCCAATCTCTCTTCCATCTGTTGTGCAAAGCTTTGATTGTTTGTCCCCAGTAACTGGCTATCAACCCCTTGTATCACTAGAAACAGAAAGTGGATTTGTTAGGATCCATTAAATTTCATGTATCTTTTAATATGTTGCTATATCAGAGTGTTTCCTCAACACATAATATCAATTGGTTCCGAGACGACCATTGTATGTTGAACCTGTATCGCTATGGAAAGCTAATTGGTTTCAAAGCCCAAAATGCCAGTTAACATAATTCAAAATGTAGATGGAAAAAAAATTAATCCAGATAAAGCGCATCCTTCCATATAACATCCGAAAGAGCTGCTGGAAGCTGGAAATCACTTTCTATGAAGAGGACAGGAGCTTCTTTGGGTTATGGACTTTATATACAATGTATCAGCAAAAAAGAAAATGAGGCCCTCACCTGGTGCAAAGAGCAGTACAGGACATGTAGTACTGCACTATAATGTAGAGAGGCGCTACTATACTGCCAATCACTATATGCATCTTACTAATACATGTAAGAGCAGTATAGGACATGGAGTACCGCAATGTACTGTAGAGAGGCGCTACTAGACCTCCAATCACTGCATGGACTTCACTAATACATGTAAAGAGCAGTACAGGACATGTAGTAACGCACTGTACTGTAGAGAGGCGCTACTAGACCGCCAATCACTGCATGCACCTCACTAATACATGTAAGAGCAGTACAGGACATGTAGCACCGCACTGTACTGTAGAGAGGCGCTACTAGACCGCCAATCACTGCATGCACCTCACTAATACATGTAAGAGCAGTACAGGACATGTAGCACCGCACTGTACTGTAGAGAGGAGCTACTAGACCCCCAATCACTGCATGCACCTCACTAATACATGTAAGAGCAGTACAGGACATGTAGTACCGCACTGTACTGTAGAGAGGCCCTACTAGACCGCCAATCACTGCTTTTTGTTTGTTCCCTTTCCCATGCAAGCCCCAGGATCCTTTGCTGTGATTTGTCTATCTTGCTCCCTACCAACCTTAGTCTCAGCGCATGTCCACCATTTTCTCGTGTGAAAAGCAGAACCAAATGTGTGGCTTTAAAGGCTGGGATCATACCTTCTTATTTCATGACATGTGATAGTCTTTTGGCCCATTGGCATATTTATTTATATTATTATTTATTTTAAAGGGCTATTAATTCCAGGGCGCTGTATACTCCAAGGGGTTCAGAAACATAACATGAGACCAGGGCAAATACAATATTAGCACTAAATATCAAACTGATTTTGAAGGATGGAAAACCTGGCCCGCAAGAGCTTACAATCTATACACAAGGTGAAGGACAGAGATGTTTGTGGGGTGATGTAGTAGGAGCAGGGTTATTGTAAGTTGTAGGCTCCTTAAGAGATGGTGATATAATTAGAGGCACGTGACAATGCAGCCAATCAATGGCTCCAGCAGTGACAGTGCCATTGAGAAGTAAAAGAAAGAGAACATAAGACTGAAGAGACGCAGCGCTGGAAAGGAGGAGCGGGGGAAGGTGAGCTTAGGACATTTTTTTATAGAGTCACCTGGAGCTTCCTAATTTTTCAGAGGAACCAGACAACTCTTTTAAGGATCTACAGCTTTAACTCATTGCCAATGTATTGAACACAGCGCCTGCACCATTTCTGCACTGTAAACATACTGATGCCTGTGCCTCACATTACAGACAGATATACAAAATGTACTAAAATTTGTGTATCAATCTTTCAGAGTTTTTAAAGCTCTGCTAGATGTCATGAGGAAATCTGTCTGGGTCAAGGGATGGGCATACAGGTGCCTTCTTAAAGGGAATCTGAAGCCATTTTCATACTAATTAAAACAAGATACTAATACATATTCTTTTCTTCTTAGCAGTTTATATTTTCTGATTGTAGAGTTATTCTATTCTGTTGCCTGTATATGATCATGGGGGCGGCCATTTTGCCTGAGCTGCTTTAAACAGCATTTAGAGAGATGTGTTACAGCAGGTACATGGATATATAAGCCTGTGAACAGGAGCAGACCCATTGACTTCTATAGGAGAGTTTTCTAGGCTCTGTGACCTGGGAAGAAGTCAGTGTGCAGGGAGGAGGAGAGGGGGAGCTGTGACATCTCCTATTGTGAATGGTGAATCCTGTGTTATCTATACACATTGGTGTCACCTTTCAGTGTAATCCTGCCTGTGCTGATAATTAGGAGACTGCTGAAAAGTCTCCTCTACAGAACAGGAAGTGTCAAACTATCATTAGGCCTAGTGGCCAAAATGGAAACTGCAGGATTTCAGAAGTTTTTAAATATATTGAAAGTGATATGGAAAAATTTATAAAAACATTGCCAAAAATTATTTAAAAATGTGTTTGGGTTAAACAATAAGTCACTTTCTAATGACACATTCACTTTAAGTTCTTTCATGTAAGGAACCAAGCACCAATGTGGTCACCATATGACCTAAAAAGATTTTCAACCTCTTTATAGAAGTCCACATTCTTACAATACATTAAAGTTCTAATGTCGCTAAGATTTTTATCTTGGCATTGAGATGAGCGATACCAGAGTTAGTTAACCTCTCATTAGCCACTAGTCATCATTTGGTTTCCAAGACAATGGAACGTATCAGTAATGTTGACATTGCCCAAGTAGTTTTGAAATATGTATTCTCATGCAAGGTTTTGAGATATTCTTGACTCTAGTTAATACATGTTTGCATTAAGTGGCCAAGGTATTTATTGTTATTGCTATTTGTTTTCTTACATGAAAAAGTAGTCCTTATTAGTGACTTATTTATGAAAGTCATGTATCAAGGAGGCACGGAAGACAAACATACTGATTGTTCTTTGTCAGTTTTGCTTCACACCAAGCAAGTAATTAATCTACAATTTCACCACGGCTTCACAGTACTTAATAAGCATTTGTATTCTATTTCACTGTGCGTAAAAAGCTTGACACCAGTGGTACTGCCGATTAAAATACATAATCCAGGATTAGAAAAAAACTGGCTGCTTTCTTTCAGAAACAGTACTACACCTGTCTTAGGGTAATATCTGATATTACGACTCAGCTCCATTGAAGTGACTGGGGCTGAGCTGCAGTACCAAACACAACCGGTGTGGCGCTGTTTTGAGAAGAAAGCAGGTATCTTGATCTACCGTAACCATACACAATATTGCTATCTAGCATTGCACTTTGGATTCATGTCAGAGTCACATTCGACCTAAATCCTAAACGATTTGATTCGGGTAGACCCAAATTGAATTTTTGCAAAAATTGGCAAAAAAATAAAAATCAGTCCTAACTCAAAATTGGGTTTAGAATTAGAGTTTTATTGGTTTTAGGAGCTAACTTGTCTTTCAGATTCGCTCCTTCCTTCATCACTCCAGACCTCATGTCACTTTCAGTGAGACGTCTGACCTTACTTATGGCTCCCCTAGGTTACCCATATGTTTTGGGAACCAGAAGTGACGTCACACATGACACACAACATCCAACCTCATGTCCGAAGTCCCCTTTGCTTTCCACAACAAAAACTGAAAATTACTTTGGATAGTCAAACTGGAGATTATGCCATGGCAGGAGCGACATGAGGTCTGGAGTAACACTGAAAGGTAGGATAACCCATAAAACACCCTAAAACCCTAACCTTAATGCTAATTTAGGGTCACAGTTAGCTCTTTGGATACAGTTACAGATAAAGATAGGGTTATGGAAAAAATCAGGTTCTGGATGTCCTAAGTCTGAATTTTGCAACAAATTTGGTAGAACCGTTGTCAAACCCAATAGGGCACTATTCAAGCAACGCTATTGCTAGCTATAAATCAGACCATTCTACATTATGTCCCTCACAGAAGCTGTAATTACTCACAGCTGGGGCTGTTTTTGCAAGAAATTCTGGACAACACTTTTCAAATGACCACTCAAAAGAAGGTTATAAGGAAAATTCAGCTCCGTGCACCTTCCATGGCTATATTTTATACAGAAATAGACACAGTATACAGTAGTAATAGTATAATAGTACCAAGTAATATGTAGATAAATGAAGTTACCTGTGTACACCCAGTAGTTCATAGTGGATGGTGATATATCAAGATTTGGATAATACAAAGCTAAAAACAAGATAAACACAAAAATGTAAACAAAATAAAAACAGGAAATTTTTGTTACAATAATAACACAGAAATAAGAATACAACAAGGAGATGTTCACACGGCACTTATTAGATTCATGTTTGGGTTCGTTTTTCGGACCCAAAAATGGACCCAAACACATATCTAACAATGCTCAGTGTGATTTACGGTACATTGATTTCAATGTAAAAGGTGATACATGCTTTGCAGACGTCTTTTGGATGCGTTTAACGGGTCTGATCAAAGAATTGACATGTCAATTCTTGATCAGTTTTACGCAGCAAACACCCTATTACAAAACTATAGGTTACGTTTTTGCTGCACAGAAAATCCAAATCCACCACACTTTGGGTAAGTGTCTGGATACGAGCTACACAGTGTTTTTCAATACGTTTTTCAGATTGAAAAACGTATTGAAAAACTCCATGTGAACATACCCCAACAATATTGTCGACATCAATGTATAATGTATAAGCTGTTGCAGTGTACAAATTGGTACATTTTATAGAAATAAAAATAGTAAGGATAACTGATCACTTTGCTATCTGTTTCAGTAAATACTTCCCTTGAAATAACTGGAGCAACTTTTCCGACAAGTCTGCATTGTGCTGTTCCTGATTTATTCCTTTTGGAATTGTATGAACAAATTAAACTAGGTGTTATGTTTCCCCTTGTCAGTGTGGAGTGTCCCTGCAAAATGGCAGTTAAACAGTACTGTCTGTGCCAGGCTGAATAGAGTACAACATACTGTCATGGTCAATGGTAGCAGAAATGTATACATACATTTCTAGGAGAAATAACAGAGCAACCAAGTAACAAATCTTAGAAAATTTGATCCAGAATTGTTATGTCATAGGAATGCAAGTATTTACTTAGATAAGTCAGTGGATCTGACGAGCAAAGGCTTGTGGGAATTTGGAATAGGTATGAACTTGTATTTAAAGGGGTTGTCTCGCTACAATGAATAGCTTTCAAATTGTAGGGAACACAAAATAAAGACATTTTCCAAATATATTGCTTTGTTCATCTGTTTTCCCTAAGGAGATACAAGTGAATTTATGACCTCCCTGGCTGTTTCAGTTCCCTCAGTAACTGACCTGTAAACAATTCTCCCCCTGCTGTTTGTTCTATGTGATAGCAGTGAGTGATGTCATCACACAGGACACGGCAGCGTCTGTGCTGCTGGGCAGTAAAAAGCTTGATTTATCTCAAGTAAACAGCACTGTAATTAGGGCTTTTGTTTGAGGGATCAGATAAAAACTCCTGCTTGTAGTTTCAGAAGCTTCTGAGCTAATCTGATCTAATTAGCAACTGAAAACACAGAGCTGGATTCACCATGGAGCTTATGCAAATTTCAGTCAGTCTGAACCAGGAAGTGACAGAGTATTTCATTCATGCATCCTATGAAACTCTGTAGGGAGACAACTTCTTTAAAGGATTTTATTTAAAGAACATGTATTCCATGTTCCTAGACTCTTTGAAAGTAGGGTATCTGTAAAGGGGTTGTCTCACTACATTGATTCATCTCACCTCAGTCCTGTTTTCTTCTTTTCACTCAGAATTCAGGACCATGTTTACTGGCTTCCACTAGGCTGCAGTAGAAGCCAGGTCTGTAGCTATAGCAACCAGTGCTGGTAGCCTATCAGGATATATCAAACAGGTCTGTAGCTATAGCAACCAGTGCTGACAGCCTATCGGGATATATCAAACAGGTCTGTAGCTATAGCAACCAGTGCTGGCAGCCTATCAGGAGAGATCAAACAGGTCTGTAGCTATAGCAACCTGAGAAGCTGATGCAGCCCATACAAGAGGGGATATCAAGGAATAGGTAGGACATTGTTAATGGATACATATTGCAAAGTGACTTGTTTTTGCAAGATCTTTAACATGGAAAGCAATCCTTGTAGTGAGACAACCCCTTTAAGGGCTTTCTATGTGAAAACTGGAAAAAATGAGAAGAAGGAGCAAAACCATTAAAAACCTCTGAATCAGTTGATGACATGGTCGTTGGCTGAATAGAGCAGTGGTTACACATGTGTATGTATACTTCCAAATTCACACAAGAGATTTTCAATATATTGTAAGAATTATTTACTCATTCTCAATTGGTGCATAATACAGTCTTTCATAACGACAGACACCTATGGCAATGAAATACAATCTTAAAGCATAAGACAGCACTTATCTTTGGTGCAATACAGTCATAGAGCACCTATATTGGGTAAGTGTCCTTGTGTGTATATTTCCATTCACTTTATTGTGAGTTACAGAAACAGCCGAGCAGCCATGTTTGTGTTGTTGGAACTCGGTTCTCCAGCTGAGTGTGGAGTTGTCCAAGGTAAGAATAAAATGTAAGGGTTCCTGGTAGCAAATGGATAAACCCATAGGGTCAGAATTTTCAAAGCTCAGACCTATAATTAGTGTTGCACTTGGGATTAGGTCCATGTTAAATTTGAGCAAAATCTAAGAGATTTTTTTTAGTTTAAAAAATTGACCCTTCCCCTAATTTGGAGCTAAGGGGTTTTTAGGTGTTTTAAAGGCTCACTTACTGTTCTAGGTCCGATGTCACCCTTTCTTTGGGTAACTGAAAGCAGGGCAGCCATCAGTAATTTTAGGGCCCCTACTGACAAAGCTTCTAGGCCCCAAACTTATTATCAGTTTCTATCTTGCACCGTATCAGCAGGCCTCGTCTTTTAAAATTCGATCAGGCCCCCGATCGAATACTGCCCTCAGGCCAATACAGTATAAGAAGCGCTGAGCAGTGAGTTAGGGTTGCAGTTAGAGATAGGGTTAGAGATAGATACAAAATTTGGGTTTGGGACATTTTAAAGCCAAATTCAGTCGACCTATTGAATAGGGACCTATTTGAGCAATGCAAGCTATAATGTTAGTGCTCAAGCATGAAAGAGGAGTGTGTTATAATCCATACAGATCCAACATTTATGCAGAGCTGCTTTTACAGTGGCCCATAAATTTAGACAACTAGTAAGAAGTCAATAGATGTATGGTGTGCACTACTTACGTTCGGCAATAATGGATGGAGGGTCTCCCAGATAGTATCCGACCATTTCTCCGGAGAGGACATTGAGCAGGCTGCTAGCTGTCGTACCATTTAATGCATTGCTATTATTCTTCACTACATAGATCAGGGTCAGAATTTGGTTATCTTTGGATGTGCTCAAAATCTATAAAATAAGTAATGTAAGTAAATAACATGTGATCTTAGATTAAACAATCATCCTTGCTTAATTCTAAATGCCATATTACTAATTAGTCCCCAGGTTATGGTCAGTTCTCTAGGTTTCTTCTTAAGATGAATTTATATGTAAATTGGAACAGGTACATTTTTAAGTATTACTCCAGCCATTTTTTTTCAGTATTTTTAGATAGTATATTGAAGGATTAACACACCTGTAATGTTTTGCTGTCTTTGTCCCTGTTTAGAAGGTTTCATCTCACTTTCTGTCCCTCAAGGTAATACTATTGGTCCTGCACACCTTGGATAAATGATGTAATATTTTAATAGCAGCACCACTCCCCGTTCAGCTAGACGCTGCGGTGTCTAAAGTGTTAACATCAGGAATGGAGCCGGCTCCATCCCTGCTGCTAGCGGCGGCTGCCGGCTGTAGTGAACAGCCACCAGCCACTGCAGGAGACTGGTTTAACGCCTTAAACCCTGCCACAGGCTTCCCACAGCATCTCCCCACTCCAGCCTCCTGCTACTCTGAGATAGTACATTCGGACTGTAAGATGCACCTATATTTTCCCTGCAAATTTGGGGGGAAAAAAGTGCGTCTTATAGTCCGAAAAATACAGTATAGTCACTGAGCTCTTCAGTGCCACCCATACTACTACCAATTGAGATGGTATTGCTGTCTGCTCGATTTTATGCACCTGCTTGCAAAGGGTATAACTAAATCACCTGTACTTAAAGTGAGTGTTCCCACAAAGCTACATCCACTTCAGAGCTAGCTATGACCTGTGCATGAGGGCAACATTTGTGGTTGTTCTCCCTGTATTTTTATTTATTATATATAAAATAGGAAATCATACAGTTTTTTAAATATACAAATATTAAAATTTCTGCTGCTACAGTATATCCCTCTTATACCACTGCAACGGGCCCCTATTTTAAGGAAAAATGGTATAGTCCACATTTCCGTCCATGGTAATGGCTCCAACAAATTAACTGTATAGACCCAATAGTCGGGTGACCACCACACACGTCATGTGACGGCTGGTGTCCAGGCAACAGTAGCTTATTGAGGAGACGCCGCACATTCTTCCCTCTGTATCATCTTTTTTCTTTTTTTTACTGGTAACTTTGGTAACAGCAACTTAGAAACAGGTTTTTTTTTTGTTTTTTTTATAGACAACTTTATTAACAACATGACCTCCTCTAGAGAGACCGCAGTTATCTAAGTAACTACACACAGGGAAGAGGTTGCTGGAATAAAAATATTAATAATAATGATTCCACTCTCTTTCCTGTTCAGTTACCACATAGATATGTGATCGGCTACTGACTGGCAGGAAGTCACATGACGTGTGTGTGGTGGTCACATGACGTGTGTGTGGTGGTCACATGACAGTTAGTCCATAGGAGCCATTACTTTGGTCAGAAATGTGGCTATACCATTTTTTTTCTAGATAGCACTGATATAAAAGATACAGAAGCAGAATTTTTAATAAATGTACATTAGAAAATGGTTTGATTATCTATTTTAATCATAATGAATAAAAACAATATACAATAGACAACCCCTTTAATAACTAAGAAGAGTGGCTGCCTACTATCTAGTGTAGGATGATGACCTGATAACACAGAATGTTTAATATTAATAATATAATCCTGCACCATTATTATTTATTATGATTTATCATCTAGTATTATTATTTATTTATAAATAGTTACAATGATTTATTATTGTGAATATTTGATTTAATAAAACACAGACGGTTGAAGATGAAAAATGTAAAGTAAAGGGTTAAGTTGATCTGTGGGTAATTTCTGTAGATATTACAGAGCAGAATGTCCTGCCAGGGTATGCACCTGTGAATAGTATAATCATGAATAGTAACACACGCTATAACAGGTGCTGCACCGCCGTGCCGAGCTCTGTGCCAAAACCCGCTGGTCGTATGTAGAATTTTGTGCCAATATGTATTCTGATTTTTCAGTACATGCAGCCAGGGAAGGAAATGTCTGTATAACACATGTACAAGATGTTTCCGTCATACAAATATTAGGTGGGAACCAGTCATAATATTGTTATAACGCTTTAAAGATTCTGCTGAAATATTGTTCAATCCCTTCCTGACGCAGCCAGTTTTGTTTCTTTAAGTTTTTCACCTACACCTTCAAAGAGCTATACTTTTTTTTTACTTTTTCTGTTAGCATTACCATATGAAGCTTGTTCTTGTGTGAGATGAGTATTTTATAATAGTGCAATTTTATGTATTGGAAAATGTAAAAAAATAAGTAGTGCAATAGAATGGACAAAAGTGCAATTCCACCATGATCTTTTGAGGTTAGTTTTTATGGAATTAATGATACAGTAAAAAAGAAATTTTAGGTTTATTAGATGGGTCAGAGCAATTATAGGGATACCTATTTAATAAAGTTCTTCTTATCATTTACTACTTTCCAAAAGTAAAAAGTTTATTATGGATTAGTTTTTTTCTCATGATAAATGGCAATAGGAGTTGGTCTGAACATGTAATATCTGGGTTTCTTTCACATTTTTTGTAAGCTTTATTAAAGTTTTTTATGTTTATTTTAGTCCCACTCAATTTCTTGTGCAATATACTGCAGTAATTGTATTGCAGTATATTGTGCCATATCCTCTGGTAAGCCTTATAAAAGTACTAACTTGGCAGGCCTCCAGTTTCCATGACAACCCCTTAGCATCCCCATGTCTGTGAACTATCATTAAGGAGGTAATTGTCATACATTAAAATATAACTTTTTAGTACAGTTTAAATGTATTCACCAAAGACTCAAAACCACATACTAAATAAGACAATATAAAACTAAGAAACTTGTCCAAACTGGCACTTGGGGGAGACAAAATCTTGCCCTGATAATCCCTAAAAAGGTCTACATTACCCCCTGCTTGCAAACAACAGGGTGGTCACCCCGACAAGAGCGTCCCTGATAGGATACTCACCCAGATAATGTGACCCTAGTCTCCCCTGATGTCCTTATGCCAACATATTTCAATACCCCCCATGACCTTTTTAGGGATTACCAGGGCAAGGTTTTGCCTCCCTCAGTGCTAGTTTGGACACGTTTCTGTCTTGCTTAGTATGTGGTTTTTTGATCTTTGGTGGATACATTCTAACTGTACTAATAAAAGTTATTTTTTAATGTATGACAATTTCCTCCTTTCTGTTTAATTTTAAGTTAGGGATTTTTCACAGCTAAATATTTGCTGTTATACTTGTACCTTTACCCCCACGTCCATACAATCCTTATTTGTGAAGAATATCAAAATGTCGTGAAAATTTGGAAAAATTTGCCATTTTCAAAGTTCAAAAATTTCTGCATGTAAGACCGTTATAGATAAAAAATGTTTTTATTGGCTGACCATACAAGATCACAGACAGGTACATAGTAAATGGAGGTTATATATAGGATGAAGCTGGGTTTCTTACCTGAACCGTGAGGTTGCTGCTGCTCACACCAGTGCTGGTCAGTTCTGCCCTCTCAAATGCCGTCTGAAACTTTTGTTCCATATTTCGGACGTACACACAAGTATGGACATTAGCGCTTGTTCCCATTAACTTCAGCACTGTCAACATAGAGGAAGGTGAAACAGTGAGAGTCACAATGTGACACATTTCTACGGCTCTATCTATATAAATGTATGAAAGAGCCAGAACAACCACATTGGATCAGTTTTTGAACAAACACTGGCAAATCAATACACATGCCCAGTGTCGGACTGCGGTGCCTAAGGCCCACAGGTGGTGTTGATTCTAGGTGCCCACCACTTGAGCTGTTTCTGGGCCCACTGTTGGAGTTTATTTTGGGGGCTCACCCCAAATGACTATAGAAGCCTCCTATACTCTACCTTTTGCTTTTTGTCTCTCTTTTATCTGCTCTTTTGCCTCTACTGAGGTTGTATATGCAGTTAAAAAACAACCCCAGGTCTACCATTTTCAGAGGCCCACCGAGGGGTTTCTCCTATTCCCCTGTGGCTAGTCCGAGCCTGCAGATGCCACACATTTATTGAGGTCCACAAGACTTTCATTTGATTATGCAGGTATAATAGGGTATAATAGCATATAATGGAAGCAACAGATGACATAGAAGCCAAAAGTTTAAGGATAAATACGGAAAACAGTTATTGGGGGACTGCGGAGGTCGGCCTCAGCTTTTATTAACCATTTAAGATAACACATTTTTTAAATTTATTTTATTAAAATAAAAACTATTTTAGCCAAAATAGGTTTACATTTAGAAATAACCCTCTTTTGAAAAAACCCAACTATATGCCAGCCATCAATGTAGGCAGGCATGTGACCCTATAACCAAAGCTAAGCCCAACTGGGGCAATATCACACCGACTGACTGGAGAAATTACCAAACACACACAAACCCACTAATACCACCAATTAGAAAGCACTGCTGCTGACTGAATAGCCTCTCCCAGGCTTGTCAATAGATATCCATCCTCTATTCAAAAGTTCCTTTTATTCCAGATAGAAGGCCCCCATCCTTTATCTTTTAACTTCCTAATGTACCTCTAAAAACTGTAATTCACAGACTGCAAATTTCTTAAACTGACACAGAATTTGCTTTGAATTCCGTGTTCAGATCTGTTGTGTGTACACAGCCTAAAGATTTATCTTACAGGATGATCTACTGTGCAAATAATTTGGAGATACTTAGATCACCTAATATAAGTTTACATTCTATAAGTATTACATAGGATTAGAAAATCTGCCCCGTTATTGTTCAAGTTATGAGAAGAACTGGCATATACCAGTTTCACAAGCTCTTTACAGACAGATTCAGGCTTCCACTTCCTGTTCAGGCTGTAGATGGTTCTACAGCAGTTACTGACATTTCAGCTCTGCTATTTCTGAGCCTGTTAGAGGGACATTGGTGATGGATGGATTGTAACAGCAGGGCACAAGGCTACAGAGCTATAAAGGGTTAAAGTGTGTCAGTATGAAAGATAAACAAGCTCCTGTGCTGCTGATAAGACACAGCAGGGAGTGATATCATCATCCTGGCCAGGGCTGTTTTAGAAACATTTTTAGCAACCTTATGAGTCCCCGGGCATAGCAGTGCAGGGGGCCCAGGCCAAATACATGACATCACACCAGGCCACGCTTCTAACTACCCTCAAGCACAACTGTATCATTACGCCACCTACAATGGGACACCTCGCTGATGTCTTGTAGGCAGGGAGCAGATGGCTTCCTGCTCCACCGTGGTGTGCACATTCTAAGAACACACAAGCAGTTAAATAAGCAGCCCCAACTCACATACATTTACCACCTGAGGCCCATATGCAACTGCCTAGTGTGCCCAGTGGATAAGATGGCTCTGCTGTTAGAGCAGAGGGAGGTGGTCATTAACCTAGGAAACCTTCTGTAAACAAGCAGAAGATAACAACTGCTCTATATCTGAAAGGAAGCAGAATGTGAACAACAATGTATTTGGTAATAATCTCTATTTACCTTTGCCTACTTGTTTAAAGCTAACCAATAGAATAGCCCTAAAAAGGGGTTTTCTAACACTGCTATTTCACAGAGACAGCCAAAAGCAGCTTTCATCCTGCATCCTGTCTCTTCCTGGTCAGGCTGTGGGTGGTTTTATGACAGTGATTAACATATGAGCTCAGTCTTCAAAGATCTGTTAATTACATGAGAGCAGGAGATGTTTATCTAAAGTCCAGAGAAGCTTCAGAGCTAAAGTAAACAAAAACTATTAGTCTCCTTTGTCTGTAAGACCAGATAACACTCAAGCGCTCAAGCTGCTGGCAATTCTGTTTGCCGACCTGTGTGATTACGTCATCCCTGCTATCAAATAAGACAAAAATCAGGGGAGAGCAGAGCAGGTCGGTAACTAGAGAAACATTAGTGCACTCAGAGCTGATAAAATCACTTTTATCTCCTTAACAAAGAAAAATAAACAAAACAATCTATTTGGAAAATGTCTTCATTTACTGTACCCCACATGTTGAAAGCTAATATTTGTATTGAGACAAACCGTTGAAGCACACACAAAAAAAAAACATGGGCTACATGTATGAAAACTGTCTAGGTCCAAAACTCTCTTTGTTGTCCATAGCAACCAATCAGAGTGCTCCTCAAATTTTTCCAGAGCACTATATGAAATGAAAGGGGCGCTCTGATTGGTTTCTATGGGCAGCAAAGTGGGTTTTAGACCTAGACAGTTTTCATACATGTGGCCCCATGAGTTTAGGGTAAACCAGTCTACCTGGCATATTAACTAATCCATATCAACCCAAAACAATGTCAAGTTTACCCATCACCTTAGTAGTACCATACACCTGCCGCCCTGGCGGGGCTGACAACGGTCACCTGCGTGGTTCTAGTAGGAAATGCTATGGAAAAGCTGCCTAAAAAGCACAAACATCAAGAACATGAGCTGTAATCCTGGCCGTCCGCCAAGTGAAAGTAGAAAGAAAGGCTAAGCTGGAGTCCAGACATTCTCGGCAAATTGAATTGACCCTTCGGCTTCAGCTTAATCTATAGATTACACCAGCAGATCATCTAATAACCATAAATTACTAATCATTTCATCACTGATATGTCTTATTAACGAGCCGCACATCCTATTCCGACAAGTTGTTTAACGCTTTGTTCAGCTGATTTGTATTAGATCTTTTTGTTGGAAAGATGGGTGACAAGCAATCCCTCTGACACTCCTCTTTCCAAGAGTTTTGAATGGTATATGTGGCTAGTAATGCCATTCAGGACCAGGGGCCTCATAGCACAACATGGAATCAGACTTTCTCATGACCACATTCAGCAACAAGTCCACTCTCCCTAATGTACAGAGAAAATTCACAGTATAGAGATAATGTACACAGAAATATTATAGTACAGGGATAACCCACACAGTGATATCACACAAGAAAGATCATAGCATTGTCACAGCAATCAAATTTATAATAAATGGACAATAGAGTCAAAGGAATCATGTACATAGAGATGTCACAATAGTGACATCACTGTGTGCAACATATACACAGTAATGTTAAGACACAACTACTCAGCTATCTCATTATAGAGGGATAATACACACAGTAACGTCACAGCACAACTATAATGGACACAGTCGTGTCATCATAGGGGGATAATACACACAGTAATGTTACAGCGCAACTATAATGCACACAGTTGTGTCATCCTAGAGGAATAATACACACAGTAATGTCAAAGCACAGCTATAATGCACACAGCCTATCATCATAGAGGGATAATACACACAGTAATGTCACAGCACAATTATAATGCACACAGCCTATCCTCATAGAGGTATAATACACATAGTAATGTCACTGCACAACTATAATGCACACAGCCTATCCTCATAGAGGTATAATACACATAGTAATGTCACTGCACAACTATAATGCACACAGTCATGTCATCATAGAGGGATAATACACACAGTAATGTCACAGCACAACTATAATGCACACAGCCTATCACCATAGAGGGATAATACACACAGTAATGTTACAGCACAATTATAATGCACACAGTCATGTCATCATAGAGAGATAATACACACAGTAATGTCACAGCACAACTATAATGCACACAGCCTATCACCATAGAGGGATAATACACACAGTAATGTTACAGCACAATTATAATGCACACAGTCATGTCATCATAGAGGGATAATACACACAGTAATGTTACAGCACAACTATAATGCACACAGTCATGTCATCATAGAGTGATAATACACACAGTAATGTCACAGCACAAGTATAATGCACACAGCCATGTCATTATAGAGGGATAACACACAGTATAACTACGCAGGTACGCAGTTGTGTCAACATAGAGCACATGTGTCAAACCTAAAGCCCGCAGGCCGATTCTGGCCCACTTCAACATTTTATTAAGAGCTTAGACACAGCACACAGGGATGGGCAAGGTTTAGAGCAGAAGGACTGGCTCTCCACTTTCCCTGGAGGATGCAGACATAGCGGCACCAGCACAGGTAGCAAGTGCCAGCTTTGCTTCGGAGCTTTGGTGTGCACCTCTAGGCAGGCGGTGGCACAACTCTGGCAGCTCTACCCAGACAACCTAGCCGCGCTCAAGGGCCCTTCAATGGCCATTTGAGGGCAACCATAATGTTGACATGGCTCTCATGAAAATTAGTTTGACACCCCTGTCATAGAGGGCCAATATGTAATTATACAAAAAGTGCTGTGACAGCACAGTAGTAATGCACAAAGTTATGTCATAGTGCAAGTACAATACAGTGATTTCACAGTACAGGGATAATTCCCACCATGATATAGTAATGAACAAAAAGTAGGTCCTAATGTGTTCACTGTACAATTACAGCATAGAAATTACAATAATAACATGTCACAAGCAAGTATACAGGATGCATAATGCTTCAGTGCAGGGATAATGCAAACATGTCATCCACCTAGGGTAGCTGATCAAAGTCTTTTCAGTATAAGTCTAGTGCATACAGTCAGTGGTGCCAATAGGGCAGTACTCCTATCAGGGGCCCTAATCAAAAAGGGGCACACTGATATGTTAAAAATAGGAACTAGTAATGAATAAGGGCCCCATTTGATTTGGCTGTATGGGGCCTTGAAATGGTTAATAGATGACTGATGGCAGCCGTGCATACAGCAATATACAGAAAAGGGATAATCCACAAGAAATGTACAGTAAAGGGATATTGCACACAGCAGTGTCGTCATAAAAGGTTAATCTACTTGGTGAAAAGTGATGCACACAGTGATGTACAGTACAGGGATAAGGCCAGGTTCACATCAGCGTTGGAGGTTCTGTTTGGAGCCTCAGTTGCAGAGGTAGAGCTGAATTCGTTACATGACCTCAATGGCGCCCAACAGACCTCACTGACTACACCAAGGTCCATTGGGTTTCCATTTACTATCCATCACTTTAACAGGCTAGTCGGGCCTTCTATATTGTATGCAGTGGTGAGGGATTATGTGGAACGTCATCACTTACTGCCATACACATAGCAATAAAAATAAAAGTATGAAACACAAAAACACATAACACATTACATTAATAAAGTTTATATATACACTATAACCAATAGTAAGCCTCATTAATAAAAAACAATTAAATGTTTACATTTGCATGAATTAACTCACCTGTTTTTACCCTAAAGCTGATATCGGGGTCAGGTTCCCATGTTTCAGCTATTATTGGCACAGACAGCAGGCCCGCAATATTTCGTTTGAGCTCAGTGACGTTGAATACGTCGTTGCCTGTGAGAACATCTACAATGGCTGATGGGATGTATACTGAGGAGTTGATGGATACAGAATATTCCACTGTCACATTACACGACTGGCTCACCACCTGTAAAAAGATAACAGATATTGCCATCACTTTTTTTTTTTAGTGTTGCCCTTTGGATTCCAGTGTAGTCGGACCTACATATTACTGTTAATTGCGGAAAATTGTAAAACTACTCACCAGCCTCTATTGGTGATTGATTGAACAATTTATCAAAGTTCGCAGACAAAATTATAGTCTTGCCAGACTGACCATACGCAAATCTGAAGCATCACACTACAGGCAGTCCCCAACTTACACCGTTCCAACTTACATCTGTCCCCTAGTTACAAACGACTTATGGGGCATGCTGGCACTTGTAGTTCCATGTTCCACAGTAGATAATAGCTGTGGAATGACAAGTTCCAGCATGCCACAGCAGCACATGAGGTGATCAGAAAGTGAAATCTTCTCTGTGTTTTCGTGCACAGCAAATAATGGGAAAAAAATCGTTATCTAATAGACTCCACTAGTTGTAACTAGAAGCAAAATAACTTCACCCCTATTATCTGTACACAATATTCTGTTCCAAAAAGACAGAGTTAGATAGTGAAAGGAAAATGGCTGTAGATAAAACAGAGGAAGGAGTTTTCCAAGGTTTTGGAAGATTTTTTACCTGCCCAGGACCATTATACGGGCATGTCCACACGGCACGGGTTTTTTGGCCGGTTTTTCAGGCGGTTTGCGGTTTTTCAGACCGCCTGAAAAACCGGCCGAAAATTAGCACAATTGTGCTCTATGGAAAACCCTGCAGCAGTCCCCACTGCACGGGTTTTCCGCCCGGCGGTTTTGTCGCCGGCGGACCGGCGACAAAACATTGAACATGCACAATCTTCCGTCCGGTTTCCGGACGGAACATGTGCATGTCAATGGGAGGGGGGAGGGCTGTTCTCCGCTCATCGTGGAGAAAAGCCGCCCCCCCCACCCCGCGGCCGTGGGGACGGCCGCAAAACAGGACAAATACCGGCTAGCAAACCGGCCGGTATTTGTCCACTGCCGTGTGAATGGCCCCTAAAATGCTAAAAAACAACTATATTAACCCTACAAGCTCTAGGGTAAGTACTAAAAAATATACAGAATACAGCAAATTATCCAGCACAAAAATAAAGCAGCACCCAGTAGACTGCAAAAACATTGAAATCATAGAACCTTTCAACTGCATCACAGCTAACTTTACATGTATGAAATGGAGGTTTTTGGCGCACACGTTGATTAAAATGTATGTGCCCTCCTGCATGCATATATATATATATATAATATAATATGTATATAAATATATATATATATATATATATATATATATACATACAAAAACAATCACCCAATAAGAAAGATAGAAAAATGTCAATTTGTGAAAATTATAATATATATATATAATATTATATAATATATATATAATATATATATATATATATAAATGTATATATATATAGATATATAGATATATATATATATATATATATATATATATATATATATCTATATATCTATATATATATATATAAACAGGCAGTCCCTGACTTACACCGTTCCGACTTCCATCTGTCCCCTAGTTACAAACGGAGACTTATGGGGCATGCTGGCACCTGTAGTTTCATGTTCCACAGCAGAAAAATCCAGCATGCCACAGCAGCACATGAGGTGAAAATGAGGTGAAATATTGTTAACAGGGACACAAACAGCAAAACAAATGTAAAAACCCTTTCCTGCACTGTCCAAAACTTGTGCATGAGTTACATTTAATAAATACATCTGTTCCAACTTACATAAAAATTCAACTTAAGAACAAACCTACAGTCCCTATCCCATTCACAACCCGGGAACTGCCTGTATCTATCTATCTATCTATCTATCTATCTATCTATCTATCTATCTATCTATCTATCTATCTATATATATCTGTATATAAAACAGTTCTAAGGAGTGGGAGTGGTGGGTTTTTAAAAAATGTGGACAATTTCAAGGGTGTAACTAGAATTCATAGGGCCCCATTGCATAATGAGATGGAGCCCCACCACCTAATGACAATAAACTAAAACAGCAGCATAAGGGACAATAATTAAGGGTATAAATAATACTGACATAAATATGGGAGAATGCATATAGTAGGGCTGAAAAGCAGAGATCCACCAAAAACCTGTTACCTGCAAAAAGGAATAATGATCTTGAAACTGAATGGAGCCCCCTCAACCTCTAGGCCCCATAGCAGTCGCTATAGCTGCTATGACTATAGTTACACCTATGAACAATGTGCAAGTGTCAATACCAAACAGCACTTACAGACATTAAGGGCCACATGTATGAAAACTGTCTAGGTCTAAAACTCACTTTGTTGCCCATAGCAACCAATCAGAGCCCATAGCAACCAATCAGAGCTCCCCTCTCATTTCATATAGTGCTCTGGATAATGAGAGGGGCGCTCTGATTGGCTGCTATGGTCAACAAAGTGAGTTTTAGACCTAGACAGTTTTCATACCTGTGGCCCTAGGAGCATGAATAACAGCAGTTCCTTTCCTCTAATCCCAGACAACCCCAAGAGCTATGTTCTCCGATCAGGTGAAACACATAGTATATTCTATACTTACCCTTAGAAAGCTGCTATTCACAAACACTTGGATGGATGTGTTCAAAGCGCGGTATAAAGTGTGATTGAGGAACTTTTCAAATGTTTGCACAATGACGTCTTTCTCTGGAATCGGTGGATATACCAGGGTAAGAACTAAGCGATAAGATACAAGCATCAGTTAAGTCGTGTAATCAGCACAGAATATTTAACCAGAAATAAAATAATGGTAACAGGTTGAGATTTACTTTAAAGGGGGTTGGACATTACTAGAAAATCAAGGTGATTTTTTTCAAAAGCAGCCCCACACCTGTCTAAAGGTGGTGTGTGGTATTACAGCTCAGTTCCATTTACTTCAATGGATCTTATCTGCAATGTAATATACAGTACAACCCATAAACAGGTGTGGCGCTGCCATTAGGAGCAATCAGCCATGTTTTTACAATCCCATTAAATAGTCTTTAAACAATTATTATTCCACAGTTCAAAAATAAGAGAATAAACTACACCATAGTAATACTGGGTAGAAATATCCAGGGGCGGGCATACCATGGTGCAACCCGTGCTGCTGCACACTGGCTCAGTAGGTAAGGGAGCCTCGTCACCTTATGGGTGGAAATAGACTGTGCAGGTATTACTGCACAAGTAGGAACGGGAGCCCTGTGACCTTATGACTAGGAATAAACTGTGCAGCTACACAGGGATCCAGTGGGTAAAGGGGCCCGGTCATCATACAGGTAGGAATAAATTGTGCGGCTACACAGGGGCGCAGTAGGTAAGGGAGTTCGGACACCTTACAGGTAGGAATAAGCTGAGCAGCTGCACAGTGGTCAAATGGGTAACAGAGCCCTGGCACGTTACGGATAGGAATAGCCCGTGCAACTGCACAAGGGTCCAATCCAGTGCATTGTTAGGGCCCATTACACGGTTTTTGTGCACACGGCCGCAGGAGGACGGCTTTTCTCCGCGATTAGCCCTCCCTCTTCACATAGACTTGTCCATATTCCATCCAAAAACCAGACGGAAGAATGAACAAGTACAATACTTTCCAGGCCGTCGGTGGTTTTCGGAAAACCCGTGCAGTGGGTATTGCTGCACGGTTTTTCCATAGAGCCCTATGTAAAAGTTTGCGGCCGATTTTTCAGACGGTTTGCAAAACTGCAAACTGTGTGAGAAAACGTCCACAAACCAGTGCCGTTGGGACATAAGTAGGTGCTCTTGGATGAGATATGGTATAACCTATTCTGTACCAGCACAAGGGCCCATTGCTTTCTGTGTCTGCTTACTGTCCTTACATTGTTATAGAGCAACCTTACTTTGAAGCTCTTAGGCCCGGTTCACACCTGCGTCGGAGGCTCCGTTCTGCACTTTCTTCCCAGAGGAAGCGCAGGGTCCGTTAAATAACCCACCGACCCCCTCAACCATAATGTGGTCTTTCGAGTTTCGGTCTTGGTGGCCGTCATTTTAACTGTGCATGCTACTATATTTTTTCCATGGAACCTCCTACTTGGATGTGAACCAGGTCTTACTACACATCCTTGCTATGGTTTTACAACATGGTCCAAGCATTAGAGCCATTAAAGGGGTTGTCTCGCTACAAGGATTGCTTTTTATGTTAAAGATCTTGCAAAAACAAGTCACTTTGCAATATGTGTTCGTTAACAGTGTCCTACCTATTCCTAGATATCCCCTCTTGTATTGGCTGCATCAGCTCCTCAGGTCGTTATAGCTACAGACCTGTTTGATCTCTCATGATAGGCTGCCAGCACTGGTCGCTATAGTTACAGACCTGGCTTCTACTGCAGCCTAGTAGAAGCCAGTAAACACACCCCTGAATTCAAACTGAAACCAAGAAAACAGGACTAAGGTAAGAAGAATCAATGTAGTGAGACAACCCCTTTAAGGTTCAACTCAAGGAGGAAAAAGGATTTGGCTTTATTTTTTCCACATTTTGTAAACAAGTGTAAACAGCACAAACATAATGAAAACCAATTACTACCACCCCCTCAGTAACATATTGCAATGTACGCTAACCACTGATCACTATGCGTGTGCCAGCGTCTGTTCTCACTTGTCAACCTTATTTAGTTGAAACAGTAAATACATTATGGTATTCATTTGTTGAAATTATCATTAAACTTTTTCAAAATGAAGTTTACCTATTTTTTTATCCACAGAATAAATTGCAAACTATTATTGCTGCATGTGTCATTGTTTTTATCACTATTGCACTACTATTCGATATGCAAAAGGTGCGGAGCTTTATCATCTATTAAAGCTGGTGATAGATGACCTCAGTGACACCAACCATGAGTGAGAGGTAACATAGAGCATCAGCTGGATACAACAGATAGTCAAGCTCTTGTCTGGATTAAGCCAATTTACAGTTTTGGGGCATTCTGACTGAATAGATAGGAGTCTTTCATTCAGGACACTGCATTCATGAAGGAGCATTTGTGTTAAACCAATATTCCTGAAAACGTATTTTTTTAGAATTTTTGGCAATTTTTTTTTATTTGTGCAGTTCTATGCAATTCAAAATTACATATAAAATAGTTTCCTTTTCTAGCAGTGAGAGAGAATTTTTCATCAACATGGCAGACTAATCTCACTTCACTTCAATTGCTGCTTATTTCTATATAGTTTAACTACAAATAGTAGGGAATGACAATGATTGTCTAATTGTTCTCTCCACAGATATAGATAAGAGTTTGCTAGACCGTGAGCAATACATAAAAAGAAAATAGAGCAATCTTTTTCTGAACTGAGGAAGGGGGGGGGGTTCATACTTATCAGGTCATTACTGATGATATTTAGACTTTTTAGACCAGAGCAGACCATAAAGAAGAATCATAAAGCAATCCTCTCACAACAGCTGAATGAATAAATGAATGAATGAACATACTGAGAGTTTTACAGTCCGTTTCTTAGACACTGATAGTAAAGTGACAATTAATATAGCTGACAAAACCAATAGAAAAATATCAATATATCTTAAAAGTAAAATACATAAAAGAAACAAGTTTTGGTTGCTGCTATAACATCTGGTTTACTAATACATAGCTAATTTAACATATTGAGGCTAAATATTTTTGTACATAGCCATAGACATGTTAATGTCCAAAGAATAGTATGATAATTAAATGGAACCCATCAGGTGGTTTATGCTGCCCTATCTGAGAGCAGGATGTGAGAGAGGGAGAGAAGCTGAGCTCTGTGATACATAGGGTTATACGATAGAGGAGAGGGGCTGAGCTCTGTGATATATAGGGTTATATGATAGAGGAGAGAAGATGAGCTCTGTGATATATAGGGTTATATGATAGAGGAGAGAAGCTGAGCTCTGTGATATATAGGGTTATATGATAAAGAAGAGGGGTTGAGCTCTGTGATATATAGGATTATTTGAGGGGAGAAGCTGAGCTCTGTGATATATAGGGTTATATGATAGAGGAGAGAAGATAGAGGAGAGGGGCTGAGTTCTGTGATATAAAAGTTTAAATAGTTTGAAGCAGAATTTCTGAGTAAAAGCAGATAAAAGAACAAACACAGAAAGTAAAAGTATTGTTTATCCCACCAACATGCAGTAATTGATTGCTCTGTACACACAATGATACAGGAAAAGCTGTCAATCACTGTACATGTGTGGAGTAAGCAGGACTCTGTCTCTTAAGGGGTCCTGTAAGTGTTTACTCTACTTTACACTCAGAAATCCTGCTCCAAATTATATATATATATATATCAGAGCTCAGCCTCTCTCCCTCTATCACATCTTGCTCTGATAGGTTCACCTTAATTATCATACGATTCTGTCATTCATTCAGCTGCTGTGAAGCTAATATTTCCCTTACCTTGTCTCACAAATTGGTGTCCCCCTGGAGGCCCATTTTTGAGGGCCGGTGGGGTGGCTGATGCGATGGGTTTGTGGCATGGCGCTACATGTTAGAGTTGGAGGAGGGATTTTCTGTCCTGAGTGTGATTTAGCCCCGTCGGGGCTGCCATCAGTAATTCCTGGGACATACATTGGAAGCATCTGGGACTCCCACCCGCCACCAGTCCGAATCTTGCACCATATCATTGGTTCCCTTTTTTTTAATAACATTTGATCAGGGCCCCTGACAGCAGTACTGCCCATACCTCCCTGATGACACCCCTGCTGACTGTAAGGCACCTGGCTCCCCCTTTGCTTTGTTTAAAATAAGAAATTAAAGGGGTTTTGCCACAAAGTAAAATTGACGTGGGAGGTTTGTAAATTAAGTCATAAACATTTTCCCCATTCATCATTATTAAAATTTCTGCACTATTTTTGTTTTAGCTGTTTCTTTAGTGATCCATTGTTTACAGCTCCTTTCCAGGGGATACGACCAGAGCTGTGAGCTCCTCAGTCCTGGTCGCACATGCTCAGACATCACCTCTCCTCTCAGGCAGCTACTGAGTGTTCAAACCCCAGGTGCTGTAATTCTACTCCTGTCCTCTGTACTCCTTAGTAATTAGTCAAATAGTGCAAGTAAATAAAAAAAAAAACACAATCAGGTCTGTGCATTGATAAAGAGAAATAAAATCCACAGGTTTGGTTCCTGCAAGGATTCGAACCGAGGACGCTTGTGCCTGGAGGCAAAAGTTTTACCTCTGAGCTACAATGTAGCTACTTACAGTTCTACCCATAAACAGACCTTTCTTTGACTAAAGAGAGGAAAGGCCTGGTGATGTCATCCTGCTGGGTCACATGATCTGCAATTCAAACAAATCACACACGCCCCCTTCTGAGCACACAGAGCTGTAGAGCTGGATGCAGGAGGAATGAAATGAGATTGTGGCAAAACCCCTTTAATTCCCATGTTCTCTGCACGATTTCAATGAGTATGTTTATTTCCAAAACATGTAGAAAATGCTCCGGACTGACAAACGCTGAAGGCAAGTTTATCTTCTATTTACTTTTGGAATCTGTTTTTAGGTTTAGCGTTCCTTTAAACATAATACCATTATCGGATACGGTTGTCTGGATACTGAAGGAGGCTCTGAAGTTCTCACAGAGTAACCACATTAAAACTGCAAATACCCTTAGGCTGAAAACAAACTTTGCATTGCAATCTTTCTGTTCCCGGGAGGCACGATTCCTTGTTGATGTATCTTATATGCCACAGAAACCTCCCAACCTCTTTGTTCTTAAAAGCAGACGTCTTACATTTTCATGAAGTTTCAAAGTCCGACACAGCACAAGTCATAATCCATCCCTCTTACAAAAAAGATCAAGGCTGCAGACTTGGTGCATGAGCAGCAGCGCAGTGTAATTTGATTGACAACTGGACTGTCCACCAACATTAGTCAATCATCAATTAAATTGCTCAATGGGAATCCAACATTCAGAGCCTTCTTAACAGCATTATGGGCCCCCGGGCATAGCACTGCAGTGGGCTCTGCCAAATACATGACATCCTACTTGGCCATGCCTCAAGCCCCCCCACCCCCCCCCCCCCACCCATCCTACCCAAGCACACCCATCTTATCACCCCACTTATGTCTAGACACTGGCATCCTGGATCCTGCAAGACTAATTGGCTTCCTTCTCCACCCTGGTTTTTAACTGTTTTGCACATCCTAAAAACACACAAACTGTTAAATAGGCAAAGCCAACCATGGAATACTGAGTATGTTTCTTATATTCCTGGGACATACATATACCACTTGGGGCCCCTATACTTGTGGGGTCCCCGGGCAACTGCCTAGTGTGCCCAATGGAAAAGATGGCCCTGCCAACATTAGTATCCAAAAATGTCATTGGTAAATCAAAGCATTGGTATCTAACACAGTTCTCAAAAACAATGAACTTACCAGTTTTCACCATAGTTTTGGAGGATAGCTTGCACTCGAATGAAGAAGGTGTTGAAGATGGACTTGGCATGGTGGTCAGAGCTGTGCTATTAACAGTTTCCCTTGTTGTTGGTGTTACAAAAGCCACAGATGTCCTCGGAGATGTTGCAGTAGATGCCGTTGTTGATGAAGTAATGGTGTGAGGAAGAAAAGTTGACACTGTGGTGGTATCTGACACTGTTGTGACTGTATCTGTACTAGGCGTATGGGTAGTGGTTGAAGGGGGCGATGTCAAGGTTGTGGTTTGTAATGTGGTTGGAAGAACTACTGTGGTAGGTGTATGTATGGTGTGGTTGGTGGGTGTAACAACTGCTGATGTTGGTGTCTGAGCGCTCTTGGTGAAAAGAGTGGACAACAATGTATAAATAATAGATGGGGACACATGAGTTGTGGGGGTTGTGAGGGTCTCGGAAGAAGAAGAAGGAGAAGGCTTTTCTGCAGCGGTAAAGTTTTGTGTTGCATTTCCTGTAGTTGAAACAGTTGATACTTCAGCAGAAGACACCACAGAAGAGACTGTAGAAAGAGAATTAGATATGTTTGTTGGAAGGTTTGTAGTGGTGAGAGGCGAGAAAGATGAGGAATGAGTAGATATTATGTTTGTGGATGATAAATGGGATGTGGTGTGAAGCACAGACATTGTAGTGTCCTCTACATGAGTGGTACTTTTATTAGTATTTGTCATATCTATGGTGGTGACAGAGGAAGAATGAGTTTGTGTTGCCGGCTGAGACAGCATCGTTGTGACAGTAGAAGGACTATTGTCAGTAATGGTCTTAAGACCATCTGAACTTGTTTGATACTCAGAATTTTTGCTTGACACTTGTATCGTGGATAGTAATGAAGACTCAGTAGACTGATTGCTTGATAACATTATTGTAGCTTGACTTTCGGTATTGTTGGAAGCTGTAGTAATCTGTTTAGTAGAGCTCATATGGTCAGTGGTGCTGACTATAGGATGTGTTAACATGGAAAGTAATGGACTTGTTACACCATTGGATAGAGGACTCGAGATATCCCAAGTAGTAGACTTTAGCAAACTTGTATCAATATTTGTGGCCTGAGAAGACGACAACGTTGTGGATATGTTTAATGTAACCGGCAATGTACTGGTTGCTGTCTCAGTAGTATTATCAGTAGTGGTCCATAGTGTTACTATATTAGAAGGGGAGGTTATCGTAGGCCCTACCGTTGACTCCAATGGTGATGTTACTTCTGAAACTTCTATGTTCAATGTACTGTGTCCACTGTTCAGATAACGAGAAGTATTTTGTCCATCAAAATTAGAAGTAAGGAATGGAGAGGAAGTGTGGAGCTGTGTTGGTCTGAAGGATGTTGTGTCATTCACTAGATTTTCAGTGATATAACTGGAATTTGCAGTAGTATTAGCCTCTATACTATTGGTACTCATACTGATTTCTTGCAGAGTAGAGGAAACCTGGCTATAGGAAAGGGTTTCAGAACCAGTTGATAGGGAAGAAACTATGACTGTAGATGTATGGATTTCAGGTGCTGATGTGATATTAGATATAGCAGAGCTATTATCAGTACCAATTTGGGTTGTCATTTCACCGACACCAAGGTTGGTTGTTGATGTGAGAGTAGTTGCCAATGTACTTAGGGTTGAAATTATGGGTTCTGGTACTGTACTTGAATCTTCTTGATTACTCATGGCCACATAGGTGGTTTCTCCCATGGCATACGTCTGCTGAATCTCAGTGTTTGCACTGGTGTGATTCATTGTGATGAATGTGGAGATATCCGGTGATGTTCCAGAAGACAATGTTGCACCTGAATGTGAGTAGAATATTGTTGACGTGTTTGTCTCCAATGAGGATGTAACCTTTATAGTTTCATTAGAAGTCCCTAGTGCTATGTCATCCGTTGTACCAAGTGGCATAGGTGATGTGCTCTTCACTGGAGATGCTACTTCTGGTGACACCATGGTGCTTAATCCTGTGTTTGCTGCAAGATTAGAAGTTGAGCCCTTTAAAGTTGACAATAAAATGCTAGTAAATGAGAAAGTTGTATTCTCATTGGCATTGTCTGTAAACACAGGACTAGTGTCTACTGTGTGATTTGTCAGAGTATTAGCATTGTATGTTACAGAGGATGTTGTATAAGAGAGTGATACTTCTGGCGGGGATTCTGAAGGCACTGTTGAGGTCCATGAGGTCATGTCATCAGTAATGCTTTGAGGATGCTGTACTTCTCTAGTAGTTGATGATCCATTGCTACTTGATTCACTAATAGTAACTTGGGAGGTCGTTTCTTCAGAATATGAGTTTAACTGTGTTGGAGTGAAGCTGGTACTTACTTCCGATACAGGTTGTAACATACTGGTCAAGAGATCTGTAACATTGGACATTGTGGATGCATTAGTGTGGTAGACCATAGTCGATAATCCATCTGACAAAGAAGATCCTAAAGTATGTTCAGCAACAATGTTGTCGCTAGGTTGAACAGAAATGAATGCTGTTGATGGGTTTAGTAGAGTTGATGGGGTGACAGACATGGCGGATATCGTGGTATTAGGAGTATTAGTACCGTAAGTTATAGTGGATGGATTGACAGACAGAGTTTCTTCTGATGGGGTTTCTGAAGATGCCATTGAGGTCATGTTGTCAGTTACGTTTTGGGAATGCTGTATTTCTGTAGTAGTTGATACACTAATTGTAATTTGAGGGGTTATTTCATCTGAATATAAGTTAAATTGTGTTGGACTGAAGCTGGTGCTTATTTCAGATACACTTTGATTGTGTAACGTATTGGTCAACAGATCTGTAATATTGGACATTGTGGTTGCATCAGTGTTGTAAACCATAGTTGATAATCCATCTGACAAAGAAGATCCTAAAGTATGTTCGGCAACAGTCTTGTCACTGGATTGAACAGAATTGAATGGTGTTGATGGGTTAAGTACAGTTGATGGAGTGACAGACGTGGCAGACATCATGGTATTAGGAGATATACTTAACACATCTGTCACTGTATTAGTACTGTAGGTTACTGTGGATGGTTTGTAAGACAGATATACTTCTACTGGGGTTTCTAAGGATGCCGTTGAGGTCTCTGAGGTCATGTCATTGGTTATGCTTTGAGTACTCTGTACTCCTATAGTAGTTGATGATCTACTATCACTTGGTACTACATTAATAGTAATTTGAGAGGTAATTTCTTCAGAATATGCATTAAATTGTGTTGGACTGAAGCTAGTGTTGGTACTGGTCAACTTATCTGTAAAACTGGACATTGTGATTGTATCAGTGTTGTAGACCATGGTGGATGATCCACTTGAAAAAGAAGATCCTGAAGTATGTTCAACATTGGTGTTGTCACTAGGTTGAACAGAAATGAACGCTGAAGATGGGTTAAGTAGAGCTGATGTGGTGGCAGACATGGCGGGCATCATAGTATTAGGAGATAAAGAGCTGGTTGTCTCCATGGATGTGGAGCTGGACTCTTTCAATTCTGTTGATGGCTGCTCAGTTGACAATGGTGAGGAGGATGCGCTTTTCTCTTGTGTCATAGGAACATACGTAGATGTATTAAAATTACTACCACTTTCCGTTGTTGTATGAGTGTCTACCTGATGTGATTCTAGACTTATAACATCTGCTGCTTCTAAAGGTGTAGTAAAACTTAGGCTTAATGGAGTGGAAGGTTTATATGATGTAGAAAATGAGTTGATGTTGGATTCAGTGCTTGTTGGTGTGAACATATGTGGAATTGTATAGATTGTTGGTATGGAAGATGTTTCTAATGATAAGGATAAACCAGCTACTGTTGAAGATCCAATTTCATTTATGGTCTGTTGTGATGATGAGTTGGTTGTACTTCCTTCTGGTGTCATAGGAACATATGTAGATACATTAAGATTACTACTACTTTCCATTGTTGTATGAGTCTCCAGCTGTTGTGATTCTAGACTGCTAGCCTCTGTGTTTAGAGGTATCATGAAAGTTGTGTTTAATGGAGTAGATGATTTATATAGTGGAGAAAATGATTCAGTGTTGGATCCTGTGCTTGTTGGTGTAACAGTGCTTTCATGTGGAAGCGTTGTTTGTATAGAAGAGGTTTCTAATGATACTGATGTAACAGCTACTGTTGAAGATCCAGTACCATTGTTGTTTTCTCCTGATGGTGAGATGGTTGCACTTCCTTCTTGTGTCATGGGAACATAAGTAGATGTATTAACATTACTACTACTACTTTCCATTGTTGTATGACTCTCCACCTGCTGTGGTACTAGACCGCTAGCATCTACTGTGTCTAGAGGAATTGTTAAAGTTGTGCTTAATAGAGTAGATGGCTTATATGATGTAGAAAATGAGTCCACGTTAGATCCAGTACTTGTTGGTGTGACAGTGCTTTTATATGGGAATGTATAGATTGTTTGTATAGAAGACATTTCTAATGATAAGGATGTAACAGCTACTGTTGAGGTTTTAATTTCATTGTTGGTTTGTTCTGAGAAGTCTCCATTTGTTGAACTTGGAGTCAGGTCTGTAACCGACGGTGCTTGAGGAACTTCTAGAGACTGGTTTTCCTTTACCAAAACAGTGGTTCCATTTTCAATCGCCTCCCATGAGCTGGTGGCATTAGTAATTACACTGTTGCTGGCTACATTAGAACTAGGACTTGCTACCTCTATAGCTGTGTCCTGAGTCGAGACTTTCTCTTCAGTAACTTCATCAGCGTAAGGTAAAGTAGTGGACTTATGATATACATCAGTTACTGATAAGGAAGTCTGGTAAGTGGATGATGATGATGATGGTAATGAAGATGTAGGTGATGATGATGAAGAAATAAAACCATCTCCTGTAGAAGATTGGTTATATGGATGCAAAGTCAATAAAGGCATGCTGCTATCATTTAGACCTGGGTTTGTAGCTTGAAATGTAGATAGGATTGGAGATTCAGAAACACCAAGCACTGTCGTATCGTCCTGAACAGACATGGTCGGACTTGTGTCATTGAGTTTCTTGCTGGTGGATGTAGTATTGTAAAACAAAGTAGTGTTTTCTGTCTCTTCTTGGCCAAATAAAGCAGGAATTTCATTGGTTGCAGACGAAGACAATTCTTCCGGTGGCCACGATGCTCCTATTAAGATGCTTGTATCTGGTGGAACTGTTGAGGAACCTGAAATGATAAGCCCATATCTATAAGCAAGTCTGAACACTTTGTGATGTATGAATAGAGGTGAACAGCAATGGGAAATCAATAGGTTTCATATATGATATTCAGCAATGCAATTCTTACATAGATCCACATTAAGGCATTTCCAGAATATCATCAATTATGGCACATCATTTCTACATGCAACAAACCGGTTTTCAACAATGATGACAAAAGTGAGTACCAGCTACAAAAATATGTACCCCCACCACCTCCATGTTAAAGATATTAAAAGTTACCAAGGATTTCTGTCACCACAATAAAGGTCATGGAGCTTAAAGGGGCTTTCTCACAACAATGATTGGCTTTTCACTTGTAGGGAAAGATAGATAAAGACTATTAGCCAAATACACTGCTGTTTTGATTTTGCTTTGTTCAATAGATAAAAAAGATTGTATTTACTGCTAGCGTACACAAGTTAATCTAGGTTACCAACCACCTCTCCCTGCTCTATCTCTTATCTGATTGCTCCACAGGCTGCAGACCGACCATGGTGACTCACTGCCTGCTGAGTCTTATTTCTAGCACAGGAACTTGTTTACCTAAGTTAACCCTTAGAGTTCTGTAGTTTTGTGCACTGCAAATTATAAATCTCTTGCACCGATATAACTATAACAGGAATAGCTAGGAAGAGCTGATTTGCCAATATCTGCTGTAGAACCACCCACGGCCTGAGCAGAAAATGTGAGTCTGAAGCTGGTTGTGGCTCTGTGAAACAGCATGGTGAGACAGTCCCTTTAAAAGTGACTTGTAATGTTGCTCAGCATATAGAGTAGGGAGACATTGTAATATCTCACCTATTGGAGAGCTCCCTATTGAAGAATAAGCAGGAGATTCCTGTCCAATATTTATTAACTGACTGATATTAAACTCTCTCATATAGCAATACAGTACAGGTTATTATTGTACCAGCACCTTTTATCATGTGTTATCCACTCCATTCTGGTCCACAACTGTACCACATAATCAGCACCTTGACAGGCTAAATCTTACAGCTTCTTATGTGTGGACGGAAGTCAGTTTCCCTTTTCACTCCTATAAGAGCCTTAATGTGTGTCATAGAAACAAATAGAGAAACTGTCTGTAAGATCACCTGCACTGCTGGGCAGGGCCGGGACAAGGCATTTTGGTGCCCTAGACAAATACGGTCAATGGCGCGCCCCTCCCTCATAAAAAATGGTGCCCTCCTGCACTAATTCCTCTCCACCCTCTGCATCAGTTCCTAGCCCACACTGCACCAGTTACTATCCCCCTCTGCACCACTCTCCACCTCTGCTCCAGTTCTTCCCCCCTCTGCTCCAGTAACTCTCCCCCTCTGCTCCAGTAACTCTCCCCCTCTGCTCCAGTAACTCTCCCCCTCTGCTCCAGTAACTCTCCCCCTCTTCTCCAGTTCATCTCCCCCTCTGCTCCAGTTACTCTCCCCCTCTGCACCAGTTACTCTCCCCTCTGCTCCAGTTCCTCCCCCACTCTGCTCCAGTTCCTCTCCCCTCTGCTCCAGTTCATCTCCCCCTCTGCTCCAGTTACTTTCCCCCTCTGCTCCAGTTACTCTCCCCCTCTGCTCCAGTTACTCTCCCCCTCTGCTCCAGTTCCTCTCCCCTCTGCACCAGTTCCTCCCCCACTCTGCTCCAGTTCATCTCTCCCCCTGCTCCAGTTCATCTCTCCCCCTGCTCCAGTTCATCTCTCCCCCTGCTCCAGTTCATCTCCCCCTCTGCTCCAGTTCATCTCTCCCCCTGCTCCAGTTCATCTCTCCCCCTGCTCCAGTTCATCTCCCCCTCTGCTCCAGTTCATCTCCCCTCTGCTCCAGTTCATCTCTCCCTCTGCTCCAGTTCATCTCCCCCTCTGCTCCAGTTCATCTCTCCCTCTGCTCCAGTTCATCTCCCCCTCTGCTCCAGTTACTCTCCCCCTCTGCTCCAGTTACTCTCCCCTCTGCACCAGTTCCTCCCCCACTCTGCTCCAGTTCATCTCCCCCTCTGCTCCAGTTCATCTCTCCCTCTGCTCCAGTTCATCTCTCCCTCTGCTCCAGTTCATCTCCCCCTCTGCTCCAGTTCATCTCTCCCCCTGCTCCAGTTCATCTCTCCCCCTGCTCCAGTTCATCTCCCCCTCTGCTCCAGTTCATCTCTCCCTCTGCTCCAGTTCATCTCTCCCCTCTGCTCCAGTTCATCTCTCCCCCTGCTCCAGTTCATCTCCCCCTCTGCTCCAGTTCATCTCCCCCTCTGCTCCAGTTCATCTCCCCCTCTGCTCCAGTTCATCTCCCCCTCTGCTCCAGTTCATCTCCCCCTCTGCTCCAGTTCATCTCCCCCTCTGCTCCAGTTCATCTCTCCCCTCTGCTCCAGTTCATCTCTCCCCCTGCTCCAGTTCATCTCTCCCTCTGCTCCAGTTCATCTCCCCTCTGCTCCAGTTCATCTCCCCTCTGCTCCAGTTCATCTCTCCCCCTGCTCCAGTTCATCTCTCCCCTCTGCTCCAGTTCATCTCCCCCTCTGCTCCAGTTCATCTCTCCCTCTGCTCCAGTTCATCTCCCCCTCTGCTCCAGTTCATCTCTCCCCCTGCTCCAGTTCATCTCTCCCCTCTGCTCCAGTTCATCTCCCCCTCTGCTCCAGTTCATCTCCCCCTCTGCTCCAGTTCACCCCCCTCTCCAGTTCATCTCCCCCTCTGCTCCAGTTCATCTCCCCCTCTGCTCCAGTTCACCCCCCTCTCCAGTTCATCTCCCCCTCTGCTCCAGTTCACCCCCCCCCCTCTCCAGTTCATCTCCCCCTCTGCATTAATTCCTCCCCTACTTAGTAAGCAGCTTCCCATCTTCTTATGTCCACACTCCTTGTTAGGGAGCAGCCGAAGCTCCGCCCACTCTCCCCAGCATGCACTTCTCTGGCAGCTCCCTGTCATGTGACAAGAAGCTGTCAGACTAGCGCAGGGAGGTGAGCAGAGTGTGCAACCTCCCCTGCGCACTACACACTGCTGCCCCTGCTCCCTCCCTGACCCCCGGGGAGGGAGCAGGGGGGGGGGGGTGAAGGTATAAATGTATAAAAAATGCTACACAAGTGATATATTTTAGGCATATACAAAGGAAAAAGAGGTAGATTTTATTTTGTTTTTTTTTTTAATTACTTTAAAACACATTTAAAGTCACCGCGGGTTATGGGGGCTAGACCATAACTGTAACCTTAAGTTAGGGTTAGTAAAATATGGACACACTAACTGTAAGGGAAAGGAGCTGAGAGGTGATTTTTTTTTTTAGTGTAGGTACCCTTGTGTACTAAGGTCACTTTGTTATTGGTGGATGGGCCCTCACAGGTTTAGTCAAAAATGTGCTCTCAGATTTTCATATATACTAGATGGAGCAGAAATGCACTTTGACATAATTAAAGTATGAACTGTTGATCTGTATCTTGCCAACTGCAGAGTGCTGCTGGTTCACTTCTGTTGGTTTGCACTGTGCTGCAGCCTTAGCAGTGTGCACCTGTGCCATTTATTTCACTTTTTTTTTTGAGGTTCTGACCATTTTTGTTCCTTTTGGCACCCTAAGTTAACTGAAGCATATATTGTACCTATATCAGTATAATCCTTATCATGTGGTTAAATCATTCTCTACAAATAATGTTGTAAAGATTGCAAAATAACTTTTTCCTTGTATACCAAAGTTCCCACTAGCTGGCTGCATAGATAAGTATACAAAAACCAAATTGAAGAAATACTTGTAGTGGCTGGTGTTAGAGAGTATGGGGAAGGATGTGGATAGAAAAAACCCGCACCTATGCCGGAGCAAGTTGGAGCTTTCTAAAAGCATGCAAACTAGATTAGTGTCTTTATCCTGGTCCTAGCTATAGAGAATTGACAGCACACCAGCTTGGATGCAACAGAATTTACAAATTTATTTCAACACGCTCCAGATAGAATATATACAGGCATCGTGACAAATCAGTTGGTTTGACGTTTCGGTCTATGTGACCTTTTTCAAAATGACCCACCATGAGAAGGAGTTATGGATCAGAAGAAACGGGCCGTAGCCCCGCAGGAAATCCAAGCGGGTGCGCTGCCAATTCTCTATAGACTGACTGATTTTTTGATTAGCACCCACAGAAATAATACTCCCTTGTGAGTGCCAGCCATTCCTTACCTGTGGATTTCATTCTGGTCCTAGTTCTGATCTGGCTAAGTGCTGTCCCGGAAGAGCACAATTGTACTGAAACCTTAGCTAAGTTTACTGCTGTGGTGTGTTAGTTTTTTTTTTTTATTATTATTTTTATTAACCTCAAGTTAGCAGTATGAGCCTTTCTTTTGTCTCTTTTTTAATCCAAAAAATTACTCTTGACTCTTAGGCTGGGTTCACACGGTGTATTTGCAGGATGTAATTACGCCCCGCAATTACGCCGTGTGGCCGGGGCGGGACCGGGGGGACCGGCACCTCGCCGGCCCATAGACTTGCATTACCAGCGGCACGTATACGCTGCTGGTAATTCACATGTCAATTATCTCCCCCCTCGGCGTATTCGCTGAGCGGGGAGAGGAGACGTAATCCATAGTTCTCTATGAGAACTGTGGATTACCGTAATGACTTGGACGTATTCCAGCCATAATTTGTGCACTCCGACGCGTAATTACGGACTGAAATACGTCCAATTTTAAGTCGTGTGAACATGGCCTTACCAGTTTGGCAATGCTCCTGCTGCAGTCCAACTTCCAGTCCAACGTCCTGTCCAATGTCACGTCCAATTACTTTACCATACGCACAATGTTATGTTAACTGAAAGTGACATCAGACATCACCTCCAACGTCACTTACGGTTATTTTAACCCCTTAAGCCGAACGCCTGAAAAGTAGTTAATGACCAGAATTTTTTTTTTGTTTTTGCCTCCTTGCGCTTCAACAGTTGTAACTTTTTTATTTTCTCAATGACGCAGTTGGATGAGGCCTCGTTTTATTCGAGACAAGTTGTACTTTATGGGGGAATAGTTTAAGTTCACTTATAAATAATTGCAGAATTTTTTAATTTAAAAAAAATGTTTTTTTTTGTTTGTTTTTTTTACACCATTCACATTTCCACTTAATAACTCTTTAGAATAATTCTACAGGTTATTACAGTCGTGTGGATACCTAATATGTGTAGGTTCTTTTTGTGTGTGTTTTTTATTTTATTATTTATTTTTTTATTCATTTTCTTTACACTTTTTCAGTTTTTTTTTACTTTTTTTTTTAAATCCCCTGAAGGGAGAACTGTTTTACATTTTTTTTTTACACTTAGTAATGTATTAACATATTCATATATTCTAATAAATTATAATCTGTGTCAGTTTGACACAGGCAGTGATCAGAACAGCACACAATCTGCGCTGATCACTGGCTTCATACACAGACAGCCCTGGGGCTACTCTAGGTCCCCAGGGCTGACTGTGCAGCCGTTCCCCGGGCTCTGTTGGGTCACCGGGCGTTCCGATCACCCGACAGAGCAGGGAAACCCTTTGATTGCGCTGCGGTGACGATCCACCGCATTCAAAGGGTTAAAGCAACGGGGAGCGAAGGTTCCCCCGGTGCTCGTAGGAGCTGTGCTGGGAACAGGGCTGTATAGTACAGCCCAGATCTCAGCGCAGCTGCAGCGCCCGGAGCCGCAAACTCCGATGTCTGCAGCGACGTCTAAAGTCGGCGGGCGGTCGTTAAGGAGTTAACTTAGGCCCAGTTTTATCGTAACTGGAAGTGACTTTCTATCTTGCATCCGATGCCACTTCTAGTGATCATTTCATTGGGCTAATGCTAAAGTAACCAGTAGTGTTGGATGGGACATAAAACTGGAAGTCAGGACGCAACACAGGCATTGGTAAGTTAATCACCTAAAACTCATTAAACAACCTTAACAGTGTTAGAGTTACAGCTGCCATTATGATTAGGAATATTTTAAGAGAAAAAAATTCAATACTTCTAATTACTTCTATTCACTTGCAAACTACAGGCTAGAAAAAGTAAATGCAGCCAGATGGTTGCTCATGTGACACACACTGTAGGGGAGTGTTCCTGAGCTGAGCCTGGCTTTCAAACACACTCACTGAGTGTAATGTATAGTTCAGTGAGGCCATGTGAACAATGAACATCACATGGTTTGCGAGAGGGTAGGACAGGGCTCTGTGTCTGGATTTGCACAGCAGGACAGGTAAATAATTTTTAATCAGTATGAATTACAAAGTTTAATACTATATGGAGAACCCCTTTAATGACAAGCTTTGACCCTTAGAGCTCTGTAGCTTTGTGCACTAAAGTTTATGAATATCTTGCACTCATAGCACTATAACAGGATTAGCTAGGAATAGCAGAGCCGATCTACCAATAACTGCTATAGAAGCATCCACAGCCTTACCAGGAAGTGTGAGTCTGAAGCTGGCTGTGGCTCTGTGAAAACAGCATGGTGAGAACACGCCTTTAAAGGGATTGTATATGAATCATTATATGCATTAAATTTTTTATGAAGGTTTGTGTTCAGTTGTCAGTAATACTGACTGTATATTCTAATATATAGCTATATATTTTTTCCAGTGCTTTATAGGTCTTGATATTCTTACAGTGGCGGTTCAGCTTGATCCTAGGAATTTACTAACAATGTATTAGTCACACAGCTGATCTCTCCTTTAATTGCCCCACATATATAACACAATACCAGGAACCAAGGTAATAGGGTAACAGGGACACCATAGCCAGATGGAGGGTGTCAGACTGAAGCCTTTTGATATATTAAGCATTTGATCTGCAAGCAGCAAACAAAACCAGCAGCTTTCAATGCGCTACAATAACTTTTTCCTTTGTTTCGGTGAGTCATAGACCGCTAGCTCATTTGTAGTTTGCAAACTTGCCGCTTCTTTGAGTCATAGACAGGCGGCGTCAATTGTGTTCATTTATCAAGGACTCGGCCAACTTAGTCATTATTCACCAGTTGTCATGGAAATGGGGAAAGATATCCTTCAAAATCCGCGTTTCAGACAAAAGGCGGCTTATGTCTTAATTATTACTGTCAGGATGCAAGCAATTCCTTGTAATGTGCTATATTTGCTGCTTTAAAGGGGTTTTGGCACAAAGTAAAATGGACGTGGGAAACTTGCAAATTAAGTATTAAAGATTTTCATCATTATTAACAATTCTCTACCATTTTTGTTTTAGCTGCTCCTTTAGTGATCCATTGTTTACAGCTCATCTCCAGAGGATACGACCAGTGAGGAGAGCTCCTCAGTCCTGGCCACACATGCTCAGACATCACCTCTCAGGCAGCTACTGACAGTATTTTTCCTGCTTAGTAATCACACACACTCAATGCTGAGCGACTGTTCAACCCCAGATGCTGTCATTCTATTCCTGTCCTCTGAAATCCTAACTAATTAGTCAAACAGTGCAAATAAATAAAAAGAAAAAAGAAACCTCAATCGGGTATGTGCATTGAGACAAAAAAAAATCCACATATATGGTTCCTACAGGGATTTGAACCTAGGACCTCTATGTTGAAACAGAAGTGCTAACCACTCAGCTACATTGTAGCTCCTCACAGCTCTTTACATAATCAGACCTTTGACTAGAGTGAGAACACTGTGAGGAAAGGCATGGTGATGTCAGCCTGATATGCAGTTCAAACAAATCATACACACCCCATTTTGAGCACACTGAAAGCTGAAACAGGAAACACCAGGGATGAAATGACTTTGTGGCAAAACCCCTTTAAAGAGGAAATATTGCCTATAGTTATATTCTGACATATGATCTAGACATAGGGAGTCCATAAGCTGAAGCCCTCCAACATTACCAAAAAGTGTACATCTTTTATATACTTCATCCACTGACATAGCATTCGGGTCAGGACATATACCGTATTTTTCGGACTATAAGGCGCACCGGACTAGAAGGCGCATTAACACTGAGCGCATTAACATTGAGCGGTGTTCATATATAAGGCGCACCGGACTATAAGGCGCACCAGACTATAAGGCGCGGCGCATTAAATGAAACAAAGTTCAGAGCGAAAGCCAAACTTTATTCAACACAAGCATCATAAGCATGTCTCTTAACAGGAGGCATTTTTCGGGTAGTGGGTATAAAAAATTTACAGTACGGTATTGAATGCACAGACAATGTTGAAACACAGATATTCTGCACACAGAGCTGTACGTATCACCGCACGTAGTGACGCTTCTGACTATGGTAGCCGTATAGGCCATTCTTCATTTTTTCATGCCGTATTGCCGCCGCGGATTGCAGCCGCAATATGGCCGGATTTACAATGGTCCTGGCACTTATTGTGCCTTATTTCGCGACGGAATCACCCGCTGTAAAGAATGGGTTGTAAATCCGGTGCGAAATACGCGCCAGTGGCACTTATTTGCAACTGATTTGCAACTGATTTGTAACTGATTTCGGAACGTATTTACTATTGTAAATCAGTTGCAAATCAGTGTCACTAAATTAGCTGTAAATACGTTCTGAACAAAGACTGAAAACTGAAAGTGAAGAATTGATTCATATATAAGGCGCACCGGACTATAAGGCGCACTTTCGATTTCTGAGAAAATCTTAGGCTTTTATGTGCGCCTTATAGTCCGAAAAATACGGTAAATGGTTGGTGGGTAACATGGGCAGCCTCCCCTTACCCACCTCAATCACTGCTGATTTATAACATAGTCATTTTGCAAACAATACCACTGCAATGTCTATGGAAAAGTGAGGAGCATGTCTCAAGGAGGGCTTGGTCTATCTTAGGGTATGTTCAGACGGCGTATTGTGGTACGTGCTGTACGCGGCAAAATACGCCGGGAGTTTTAGAAGTATGCGCTGTCCAGTGCGTAATTCTAAAACACTCTCTGCCGGCTCCCATTGAAGAAGTGACATGGGAAGAAGTGACATGTTAATTATTTCCCCTGGCGCATATTGTCCACAGGGGAAAATGTACAATACCATGTTTGCAGGTCGTACATCGGGGGCGTATTGCAGTGCAATTACTCTCCGAAATACGGACAGCAACTATGCCGTGTGAACAAAGAATAACTGTGGCCGTTTCAGACATGTAATGTTAGTAAATCCTTGTGTTCCAATGAAATAACATTTCTGGAGCTTCTACTCTTATAACTCTGTGTTGTGCTGTTCCTCTGTTATTCCTGTATAGTATTGCTGAATCTGTCAGATGGGGGGTACCAGATAGGGGTGTGTCCCGAATAAACCTGACAGTGTCCAATCAGTGCTGACAGAGTCAGTGTGTGCAGGGATACACCCCTATGACAACTGCTGGGGTAACCCCCAGCTGACAGAGTCCGTAATACGTTACTAGGAGGAATAACAGAGGAACAGAAGAACACAGAGTTATAAGAGAAGATACTCAAGAATGATTACTTCACAGACACCAGTACTTACTAAAACTAAAAGATCCCTGGTATCTAAAACTTTACTCTTAATATATAACAAGTAAAATCTCTCTAAGTACCCCAATACAAATGAACAGAGAACCAGTTGCGATAATGGGTAGGGTGCAGGAGTGGAATAATAAGTAATTAAGGAACTTACCAGAGTGATTGATGTTCCAGTGTTACAATTAATATTCCACTTGATTATCAATGTGGGCAAGAGTAGAAGCAAGGCAAAAGACAAAAAATTGTATTTGTAGTACTTTATCCTAATCTGAACCCTGGTATACCAACCCTTTGTGGAGCTAGCACCCCAATTGTTACTCCCCTGTGACTGAACACTCAGGACCTTCACCTTTAGCTTAATTTACTGTTTTCCACCATATGGTGGAAGAAATGCTTTGGGATCATACTTAGGTCCTTTTTTAATTTAGGATGCGTTGTATGGTCTGGGTAAGGTCACTCTACAGGGTCGCCCTTTTTGGGGCGGTAGCTCCGCTGAATGTTCAGATTAGGGTAAGGTTACTACATGTACAGTTTTTTGTCTCCAGCCTTGCCAATCAGGCACCTTTCAGCGCTCGGGCGACATTTCTGGATCAGATATACCACTTTGAAAGTGGTCTACCAATTCCAGCTGTAATGCGCCTAGAAATGCCATAGCAAAGCGTTAAATATGTAGCTTTACTATGGTTCTAGTGCGCCCCGGGAGATTTAAAAATGTATGAACCAGGCTGCACTTGATATCGGGCTGAAAAGATGCCAGATAGCTGCTGCAGCCATGTTCATACACGTCGCCCTAAGTTTTAGATACTTTGTCCAAAGGGATTTTTTGCAGTGATTTGGTGTAATATTGATCTTTGGTTGGTTATTCTTGGTTATTATTCAAGTGATTTTCTTCTCTGTTGTAGTTCCCTGCCGTGGGGATGACATGGATTTCGACTCTGCAGAAGTAAAGTCAATAGGACCCTGGTCACTTTATTATTATGAGGTTGGACACCCCCATCAATCATGAAGTTATGCTCTGCAATTTAATGTAATATTATTAGATTACTAGAGGTTAGGTCCTAGGAACTAACCTGATAAGGGACATGAAGCATCTTAGTTATGGGGAAAGGTTAAAAGATTTAGGCTATGTCCACACTGCACAGGAAAAGGATCGTATCTCCGGCGCTTTTCGTTTTTTAAAAGCGACGCAGATACGATCGTTAGTGCGGCCCCATAGTGCGGTCTACAAAGCTCGTCTTTTCTCTGCTCGTCTTTTGGCAGCGGCGTATTATACAACATGTTGTATAATACGCCGGCGCTTCTCGTGGTCTTGACATCTTCCCATACAATACTATTGTATGGGGGACGTCAGGAATTTGAGAAGCGACCGCGGCTTTTGTGACAAAGCATGACAAAACACACGGTCCTGCATCAGAGAAAAAACGGCCGGTTTTGGGCCGTTTTTTTTCTGATGCTGTGTAGACATAGCCTTAAACTTATTTAGTCTTGAGAAGAGACGTCTAGGTAGAGACATGACTAATTTATATAAGAAAACCAAATATACCCTACGAATAATAGGATGAAAAGCTGTTTGTTTAAAGACCTCTCAAAAGACAGGGCATTGCCACCTCCGTCTGGAGAAAAGAAAGATTTAGTCATTAGAATTGACAAGCCTTCTGTGGAATTGCGGCCTCAGGCATGGGCCACCTGAGGAATAGATGATGGTTCAAGAAAGACTTAGTTGCTCACAACAAAATAATATTAACACCTATGTAGACATATAGAAACAAAGTTTTATAGCTACCAATACCCTCCCATTCATCCACATCTTCTGCCCGCATTTGGTTAAACTTGATGTATGTCTTGTTACGGCCGGCAGGATGTGGATCCACTGAACAACCACAAGAGACGGTACAAGCCGCGCCAGGGAACGAAGTCTAAGTGGGTCCCGGTGTTCACCAGAGCCCGCCGCAAAGCCGGATGGACTTGCTGCGGCGGGATTCCACCAGGTCGCTGTCCCTGGAGAAACTAGCTTGCGGAGGCAGCCGAGGTGCAGCGAGGTACAAGGTCGTCGGGCAAACTCGTAGTCGGAGACAGGCAGGCATGTCAGGGCAGGCAGCGAAGGTACGAGGTCAGTAGACAGGAGCAGAAGGTACGGTACACAGAAATCACAAAATGTCGCAACAAAATGCTTTCTCTGAAGGCAAGAGCACTAAAGATCCAGCAAGGGCTTGGAGGAAGTGGAATCCTTATATAGGGTCAACAGCCGGCACGCCACCAATTACCAGCGCGCTGGCCCTAGAAATAGGAGCGAGCCGGAGCGCGTGCACCCTAATGGACGGGAACGCGCGTACACCCTAATGGACGGGAACGCGCGCGCACCCTAATGGACGGAAACGCACGCACTGGCCAGCAGGAGGACGCGGAAGCACAGGAGCGCAGCAGGGTGAGTACATGTGCCCGTGGCCTGATACACGGACCGCAGCGCCACTTACTCCCAGTACAGGGGCGTCTACAGGACTACGAATGCGGCTGCGGCGCCATTCGTAACATGTCTTTTTATAAGTGTACTATGTAACTAATGTACACATTATTAATGGAACCTCTATTGCTTTCCTTCAGCAATGAGATTTCTTAGAAAAATGCAAATTAGAAAAACTGGCTTTACATAGTGGCTTATGATCTTGGGTTTCCGTCTACTTGATACTGGTTGAAGGAATCATTTGTTGTAGATCAGGAGTTTAGAGATAGAAAAAAAAATAAACCGTTACTAGCGTAGCTATTAGCAGAGATGGGAGGGATAGTAGGCAGAATGAATGTATCACTGAATCAGTATACAAGCTACCCAGGATTACATATAGTATAATAAATGCCCCCTCTACTGTAAGGTATAAAGACTCTGTAGACTGCAATGACCATAGAAAAGCTTAGTGCATTTGTACAGATCATCAAACTCCAAGGTGACTCCTAATATCTTAAATAATATATAGTAGCAATACTTCAATCCTTAGAACACCTCAGCTGCTGCAGAACCTCTTTTAGGGGGAGGAGACTTCTGTCCATCATTTATTAATTTGCTGAAATGTTCTCATCCTTTTAAAAAGTAATATCTATAATTTGCTGCAAACCTGGAGCAAACGCCCCAGGTGACATGCAGATTTGCATTTCACCCTGTGTATTAGGGTAGGTTCACACTGAGTATTTTGGCGTGTATTTCATGCAGAAATACGTGCCAAAATACGCCACAAACAACGTTCTAAACACTTCTCATAAATTGCGCGTAAAATACACATTGCATTCACACGACCCGCATTTTACTTTTGTACTTTGTGAACAGAATTGACGTGTCAGTTCTTTCAGGCGTATACAGACCATGAAATAATAAATTATAGGAGGCAGAAATCTGCCTCGTGCACCATTTGCCGTTTTCATGTTAAAATTATGCGCTAGCAGGCATGTGATTTCAATGATACGACAAACGTGTTTTGCAGCACACCAATTTGCGCAACGCAAATGCACCATGTGACCTTAACCTAGCAAAAGCTGAGATCAGAAAAACAGCTCGTGTTTGAGAATCCAGCACACTCTCAATGAACATGAGAATAGGATTTTTAAAACTTCATCCGCATACACTGTTTTGTAAAGTACTGCAAATTTTCAGCGCTGAATCTGCACAGAAAATCCGATTTAAAGGGGTTGTCTCACTACAAGGATTGCTTTTCATATTAGAGATCTTGCAAAAACAAGTCACTTTGTAATATGTGTCCATTATCAGTGTCCTACTTATTCCAAGATATCCCCTCTTGTATGGGTTGCATCAGCTCCTCGGGTTGCTATAACTACAGACCTGGTCAATCTCTCGTAATAGGCTGCCAGCGCTGGTCGCTATAGCTACAGACCTGGTATCTTCAGCAGCTCGTCATTGCAGGCCAGTAGAATGCAGTAAAGACTGAATTCAAAAATAAAACAAAGAAAATACGACTGAGGTAAGATGAATTGCATCAAAAGGGGTGTTTCTGAGAGTTTGGGGTGTTTCCTGTTGGAACAGGGGCAGGGCTTACAAAAGATAAAACTACGTCATGATGTTAAGGTCTAGCTCTACGTCCTTTCAGACATTTTACCTGGCTTAAAAAAGACTGGAAGAAATCACATGAGAAGCTCCAGTTTGTGCGAATTAGTATTTATTCCTAACACGAACATAAGATTTAGTCTCCACACATCTAGGGATGTTTGATCAGGCTCTTCTGTGCTGACTCCATGGCCGGAAGCTGCTGCTACCCCTTCGGCCTGTATGCGGCGTAAGAATCCACCAGTTTATCAAATGGTATCTTGTGTCCGTGTTTGTCACACATCGTCTCGAAGAAACGTAGGAGCAAGTAGATAATAAGGCCAAAGATACCCAGTCCGATCAGTAGCCACTTGGTTAGTTTGGCGTCGATCTCTTCAATTGTCGATTTTTTTCTCGCTGCTCTAAAGTCCACCCTATTTTCCTCATCAGTAGTCGTCTGTAGTGGATTTTGGGTCACTTCCACTTTCGGCTTTTGCCATTTAGTCTTATCATAAGAAATGACATCCCGTTTCATCATTCTCCTCCCAAGTAAATTGCGAGGACCCGCAAGGACTCTCCCAATTTGTTCCGTCATCTCCTGCCCGTTTGGAACTGGCCTCGCCTCCAGAACTCCTCCAAGAAGAAGGCAAAGGAGGATAAGAAGGCTGCCAGAAAACATTCTTCTTACTTTCAATTCAGAGAAATTGCTGGACACTGTATCTCTTGGAGAAGCAGCCAACAACTGAGGAGATGGTGGTTCACCTTCAGTTACTTAGAGCTTGGCGTGTATGACGTCATCTGGCTTTGACATCATTGGGCTGGGACACTTCCATGTTCTAATGTTGCATCACAATAGCCCTATGGATGTTACCTTCAGGTGTGACAGGTAGAAATGCTCACATAAGTCAAATGGCAGATATACAGATATTAGAAAAAGAAACAAAAAATTATAGAAAGGACATTATTTCACAAATTACTAAATTGTATCTGTCCGCTCTCCTGATTAGCTTTCAACATGTAGGGAACACTAAATGAAGACGTTTTTCAAATATATTACTTTGTTCATTTTTTTTTTTTGTTGAGGAGCTTTTGTTGAGGTGATTTTATCACCTTCTGGGCTCTCTCTGGTTTCCCAAGTGACTGACCTGTGTACTTCTTCTCCCCTGCTGTTTGTTCTATCTGATAGCAGGGAGTGAAGTCATCACATGGGTCGCCACGGCAGTGTGACAGCTTGTGTGTTATCTGATCTTTCAGACAAAAGACAGTAATTACTACTGTTTACTTTAGCTCAGAAGCTTCTCCTGTCCTAGTAGAAGGTAATTTAGCTAATCTAGACTAATAAACATAATAAACAGAGAATTCTGAATACGTGGAGCTCATATGATAATTACAGACAACTTGATCAGGAAGTGACAGAGCAAAGCAGCATTATTTCATTCATGCATCCTATGAAATTATGAGATGAGACAACATCTTTAAGATCAAACCTACAGTCTCTATCCCATCTGTCGCGGGTGGTCCCACTCCTCGGCCCGCGGACCGCAGGCGCACCCATGGCCACCCCCCCCCCCTCCCGGGTGTTTGCCAGGGTCGGGTGGCGCCGCTGGCCACGGGACGAGCAGTGGGTCTGCAGCACTCAGAGACTCACCTGACCTCGTTCCTGTCCCGTCCGCACCCTCTGCCGGCCGAGGTGCGCGTGCCCGTTCTCTAAGGCCTGTTCACCCGGCTTATTTCAGAACGTATTTACAACGGATTTCCCATGTAAATACGTTCTGAAATAATTGAAAATCAGTTGCAAATAAGTGCACTAAGTGGGCAGTATTTGAAACTGATTTCCCGACGGATTCACCATCTAAATCATTGTAGGTGGTGTAATCCGTCCGGAAATAATTGACATGTCAATTGTTTTTCCGTCCGATTGCCGTCGTCAATCCGCGGCGCAATCGGAACGGAGTTTTGCGTCGTCAAGTGAACGACGCGCCCGTATTTTCTATGAAATCAATAGAAAATAGGCTGTGACTTATTTGGACGGATTTGCCGACCGGATGACGATCGTCAATCCGTCGGCAAATCCGTCCGAAATAAGCCCGGGTGAACGAGGCCTAAGGCGCGCGCGCGCTTGTTCTTGGAAATTTAAAGGGCCAGCGCCCCGGTAATGGGCTAATTGCCGGGTGCTTCCCCTATTTAAGGCTACGTTCCACAATCACTCTTTGCTGGATCTATGTTGCCTCGTGCCTTAGTAAAAGCGTTCCCTAAGTGTATTCTCGCCTTACCGTGTACCAGACCTCTTGCTACGTTTCTCGACTCCGAACCTCTGCCGCCTGCCCTGACCTTCCTGCCTGTCCACGACAACGATTCTTCAACTACGACTCTGTACCACGCTGCACCTCGGCCGCCATCGCAAGCAAGTCACGTCAGGGGTAGAGACCTGGTAGCCTCACGCCGCAGTAAGTCCATCCCGCTTTGCGGCGGGTTCTGGTGAATACCGGGGGCTACTTAGACTCCGCTCCCTGGCGTGGCTTAGCTATCATCGCTTACACCCAGCCGTTACCCCACCCGTAGCCTGCCTGTATATATATATATATATATATATATATATATATATATATATATTTATAAAAAGCTGAATAACGTATGTATACTGATTCAGTAATACATTTATTCTGCCTACTATCCCTCATCTCTCTGCTGACTGCTATACTTGTCATAGTTTACATGAGCTCCTAAGGGTAAAAGCTGCTTTGCATTCTGGGAGATGCATTTTTGTGAATCCTCAGGGGGGACATGTATGAAAACTGTCGAGGTCTAAGACTTTCTTTGTTGCTCATTGCAACCAATCACAGCTCCCCTCCAGAGCACTGTATGAAATGAAAGAGGGGGTTGGATTGGTTGCTATGGGCAACAAAGAAAGTCTTAGACCTAGATTGCTTTTATACATAAGTACTTCAGACTCTAGTTCTACTAGACAAGCTCCAAACAGCCAGTGGAGGGTAGAAATCAACTCAAGACACAATTGCCAACTCTGCCGCAGTATGGGTCGTAAAAGTGGTGGGGTTTATAAATACTCCACCCAGAAATGGGCATTCCACGGAGGTGGGGCGCTGCCTGTTCTAGACGGGGTGTGCGCATTCCTTGGACGGGGCTAAAAATCTCCTTCACTACTAATAACATGGTGAGCAAGCATGACTCCGGATCGGATGGTTCTACGTAAAGCCAGTTTTTCTCATTAGCATTTTTATAAGCCACCTCATTCCTGAAATAAAGTAACAGAGGTTCTCAAAAAAGTGTGTGCCTGCCACCGGATTGCTTCCTTATGTTGTATTGCCATCTAAAATATTACACTGTAGCTCTAGGATAGGATATAACATGTGGATTGATGTGGGTCTGACCTCCGTGTGCTCTATCAGTTATGAGAGTGGATCGGCCTGGGTCCCATTGAGGAGAGACCTGACGAGAATAAGAGATGAAGGGCCACGTGTATAAAAACTGTCTAGGTCTAAGACTTCCTTTGTTGCCCATAGCAACCAATCAGAGACCATAGCAACCAGAGCCCATAGCAACCAATTAGAGCCCATAGTAATCAATCGGAGCCCATAGCAACCAATTAGAGCACCCCTTTCATTTCATATAGTGCTCTGGAAAAATGAAAGGGGCTTTTTGATCGGTTGGTATGGGCTCTGATTGGTTGCTATGGACAACAAAGAAAGTCTAAGCGTATGTTCACACGGCTGATTTTGATGCTGTTTTCAGAGCGGTTTTTAGAGCGTTTCCGCTCCCAAAACAGCATCAAAAAGCCTCCAAAATGCCCCCACTTCATTTTAATTGATTCCTATGTAAAACAGCGCTGTTGTTCACACATGACAAGGTTTTCCACGCTTCTTTGGACGCTGTTTTGGCCGCTGTAAAAGAAGTGTCATGTCAATGTTTGAATTGTTTTCAGCGCTGAAAATCCCCATAGGAATCAATGGAAATCTTCAAAACCTCATCCAGAACCTGGACGTGTTTCTCGACGTGTTTCTCGGCGCGTTTTCAACATGGTTTTTGAGCATTTTTTTGGTGCAGTTTTTGCCCTGGCTATTAATTTGTACGGGTGAAAACCTCACCCAAAACCACTTCAAAAAAACGCGTTGAGTCTAAAACCTCTACTAGAGAGTTTTTGATGCTGTTTTGGGCGCTGAAAAATCAGCGTCCAAATAAGTTGTGTGAACATCCCCTATACGCATCTACAAAGATGACTTGGGATATCTCCAAATGTGCACTCACCACAAAAAAACAGCAACTAATAGCCTTCTCAGATGGGAATCCTATCACCCCACCCATCTAAAAAGAGGGCGACCCAAGGGGCAGTATCGGCGCATACGCAAGAACTGCTCTAAAATTGAGGATTATTACTCACAAGCCAGGGAACTATGGGACAGATTCCTCGAGAGGGGATATCCTCTTGAAACCCTTAAACCAGACTTCAAGAATGCTTTGACAAAATATAGGGAGAGCCTGTTGAAACCGAAGGAAACCCAAAAAGATTAAACATCTAAATTTAGAATAGTGGGTACTTTTGACAACCGGAATAATGAAAAAATGAAAATTCTTCGTAAGTACTGGGGGATACTAAAATCGGATAAAGATCTGTGTGACCATCTACCTAAGGGACCCCAGGTAACCTATAGGAGAGGAAGATCTCTGAGAGACAGACTAGTTCAAAGCCACTTTATTCCATTAAAATCAAAAGGCACCTGGCTGGAACGGAAACCGACAGGCATGTTTAAGTGTGGGAAATGTATTTTCTGCAAATATGTCTGTCAGACTAAAGAGTTTAAAAGCAATGTGACTGGGAAAAGCTATACGATTCGTGACTTCATGAATTGTCTCTCCCAGGGGGTTGTTTACCTTTGTAATTGTAGTTGCGGGAAGCAATACATTAGCAAAACAACTAGACCAGTTAAAATTCGCATTGGAGAGCATCTTGGGGATGTAAAACAGAGGCGTGAAACCCCACTCTCGAGACATATTTGGCAAGAACATGCAGGAGATTCGTCGATATTACGATTTACTTGTATTGAGAAAATTAATGTCACAACAAGAAAAGGGGACATCAACAAAAAACTTCTATGTAAGGAAACTGAATGGACATACCGTCTTAAGTCACTACAACCAGAAGGTCTAAACGAGATTTTATACTTTGGTTGTTTTATTTAAATTTAAGTATTAAATGCACCTATAGACTCCTTCTAGAGTATTGTCTCTGGGTTTGGCTTTTTAGAGTATATCAGGGCATAATAGCCCCGACCCATGTATTTATACACTTTTCTGTGGTCAATTCAGACATCATGGGGTTGATGTGAAATTATCCATTATTGAATATCTTATTTATTATTGTATTTCAGCCAAGAGAGTAAGTCTATTGACCAGTGTTAGGCTAGGTCCATCATTGTTACTGTTAATTATATCTCTTTGAAGTAATAGCAAATATAATGATCAATATATACTATTCTTCTCTTTGTGATCTGCAACTAAAGAGAGGCAAATTCATTGGTCAATATGGGGATATTGGAGGACTTCTTCTCCCTCATTTGAATATGGTATAGTGTTATCACATGTTATAATGTGAGAATATCTGAATATTAAAATAATGGGGATAGAAGCGTGTGTTTATATCCCTGGCTGTACTAATTTCAACTATGAGATATGCTGGGCCGGATTTATAACTTTGTGAACAGCCCTTTAAATTGTATGGCGTACCTTTAGTGAATCACTGCGCATGTCTGGGAATCCTGATCGGGTTACTATGACGGCCAAAATGCTGGCGCAGGCGTGATCTAGGGACACGCGCGCCTGCGCATGGTATGTAGATCGGAGGACTCGCGATGCGCGCTGGTAACATGAGTCGCGCGCTTAGCGGAATATGAATGCCGCGAATAGGTATCGTGATGGGACATCAGCACATGCGCGGATGATTACTCAGGACGCCGGCGCATGCGCTATAGCGGCATATGGACGCCGGTAGGAGCAAGTGACTGTGGTTGGTCCTGGTAACATTTGCTGGTCTATTTAAAGACTGACTCTACTTTGGCTGAGTGAGTATTGAATATGGCAAACATCACTGCCTGTAGCAATCATGGCTGAAACTTCTATATATCCATAATCCCCTGATGAACTCGTTATCTTTTTCGGGGGAAACGTGTCGGGATTAAGGGATAAGAAACAAAGGATAAGGTCGCATATATAAAAATTATCCTTCCTTTTTTGAATGTCTTTTCTTGACAGATTATTGTGTGATGTATATTGGATATGGGATCCTGCACCACTTAAAGGATCTTGAGAAGTGATTTATCTTGATTTAGAGTGTAGATATACATTGAAAAGGCTATGTTGTGACCTATTGCTACCCTTGTGGGATTACAAACTTTATCTGAGCTGTAGGGTGACAACAGGCTATTGTTAGGGTTAGCCTCCAAAGGTTGGGCCGTTCTTCTCAGGATGATTACTCGACCTATTTAGAGGATAGTGCAGGGTCTCTTGTCAGGGATAGATATTCTTTAGTTGTATCTTTATAATTAGAGTGATTTTTTTGCCATAGTTTAAATAGGTATTTTAGGAGTATTTGTGTTTTATAGGCAAGTAATAAAAGGTATATTTTATAATTAGAGTTTGGTGGTAGTTTTCAGTGATTTTTTGTTGATCTCCAATGCTCAAGTAGTGATCCTTTTTTTCTGTGAAGGGACAACCCCTAACACCTAGACAATTTTCATATATAAGGCCCTGAGTATTTGAGCCTTTAGTGACGCAGCTAGTTTGGGCCTTTAGTACCTTTTTAACATTGTCCCTGGAGCTGGAACTTTTGAATAGTTTAGTCAACCCTAGCCAAGAGAGGGACTGTTTTGTTGCAGACAACTTTTCTTTATTATGTTGATGGCAACCCTTTGAGGTACCTCTAAAAATGTAAATTTTAAAAATTTTAAATTTTAAGTTTTCATTTATTTTTATTTGGAGGGGGAGGCTATGGGAAAAAAAAACAGAAATTATGCGATTTTGAGGAGAGAAGACTCAGGACACAGTTTATTAATTTTATAAATAATATCCCTTCTATGAAAATAAATAAAAAGTTTTTTCTAATAATTGTCACACCTGAAGGAAACATCCATAGGGCCCTTATGATGCAAACATTAAAACATGGAGATTTCACAGCCCGTTGATGATGTCACAACCAGGTGATGTCATACAAAGCAAGTACAGGGAAGTGAAGGTGCACTGTCATCTCCTCAGTTGTTAGCTGCTTCTCTTAAGAGTTAGTGTCCGGCAATTTTTCCTGATTGAACTTAAGAAGAATGTTTTTTGGAAGCTTTCTTATCTTCCTTTGCCTCCTGCTTGGAGGACCTTTGGAGGCGAGGCCAGTTGCTAAAGTGGAAAAGGTAGATATAAAGATGAAGAATGAAGATCGGAAAGTCCTTCTGGGTCCTCACAATTTACTTAGGAGAATGATGAAACGGAGTCCTGATACCGAGGAGGAGAGCCACGTGCCGAGGCTACCACAAATAAAAGATGAGATGCCTCACTTTGGCAACTCAAAACCAAAAACAAACGCTATGGGCCCGCCGAATGTAGCTGGGAAGAAAATAGAGATTTTTAATCCCGCATATTTTGAGCCTCCCACCAACATTAACGGTACAGAATATACCACCGTGCCTCTGCTACATAGCTACACTGGGGAAGACACAGAAGATCAGGATGCATGGATGAGCAAGGAATATGTACTGGCTATAATGGCACTGGTGATACTGGCTATCCTCATCACCGTTGTATGTGTTTGTCTACATGTCGTGAAGAAGAAGTATGAAAAATATGGTGACGAGATACCAGATGATAAATAAAGTATAAAACCAGCTACCGGCCATGGAGACGAACAGAAGACCCTGAGCTAGTAAAACCATTCTACCGGCCATGGAGACGTCGCAGAAGACCCTGAGCTAGTAAAACCATCTACCGGCCATGGAGACGTCACAGAAGACCCTGAGCTAGTAAAACCAGCTACCGGCCATGGAGACGAACAGAAGACCCTGAGCAGACAGCGCGGAAGGTGTGGAGACTTTAGCTTCTGGTCTGTGTGAGAAATAAATGTGTATTTTCACGAGCTACAGCTTCTCATGTGATTTCTTATAACTTTCTTTTAGCTTTGTAAAATATCTTGAAGCACATAGAGCTTGACATTAAGGGCGACATATGTGACCAGGGCTGTGCCATCTTTTGGGGGTATTTTGCACCAAAAAAACTGTTGTAGCCTAGTTCCATAGATGTGTGAACAGTCGTACGCCAAAACCTGTGCCACTTTTGATTGCGCCAAAGATGGTATGTAGTATCATGTGGTATGATTGCTACGTTTAAGGTAGAAGCCGAAACGCGTCAGCACGTGTTGTACAAAGATATAAGCCTTGTGTGTCTGTTGTTTTAAATGAATGACATAATAAATTGCGAGTTTTAAGCTAAATTACTTGGATGCCTGGGATGTTATGTGATGCTGGAAACTATCTTTGAATTCCTGTTGAAGTCAGGAGGAGCTGCCGTCTTTTCCTGTGCACCGGAATAGATTCATCAACTCAAGCAGCGGTATGGTGAGCTGACCTCAACTCTTTTAACTGTTTTGTATGTGGTATGATGGCATGGATGGTTTGTGGTAAAGACATGCACCAAGGATGTGCTGTGCTTTGCTATACATACCAAATTTATGAACCCACATACAACAGGTTCATACATACTGTCATATTCTAAACTCCTCTATTTAGAATCGGCGTGTCGGCGCCAAATTTCATACATGTCGCTCTAAAATTGTGATATACACTCACCGGCCACTTTATTAGGTACACCATGCTAGTAACGGGTTGGACCCCTTTTGCCGTCAGAACTGCCTCAATTCTTCGTGGCATAGATTCCACAAGGTGTTGCAACGATGCTCAATTGGTACCAAGGGGCCCAAAGAGTGCCAAGAAAATATTCCCCACACCATGACACCACCACCACCAGCCTGAACCGTTGATACAAGGCAGGATGGATCCATGCTTCATGTTGTTGACGCCAAATTCTGACCCTACCATCCGAATGTCGCAGCAGAAATCGAGACTCATCAGACCAGGCAACGTTTTTCCAATCTTCTACTGTCCAATTTCGATGAGCTTGGGTAAATTGGAGCCTCAGTTTCCTGTTCTAAGCTGAAAGGAGTGGCACCCGGTGTGGTCTTCTGCTGCTGTAGGCCATCTGCCTCAAAGTTCGCCGTACTGTGCGTTCAGAGATGCTCTTCTGCCTACCTTGGTTGTAACGGGTGGCTATTTGAGTCACTGTTGCCTTTCTATCAGCTCGAACCAGTCTGCCCATTCTCCTTTGACCTCTGGCATCAACAAGGCATTTCCGCCCACAGGACTGGATGTTTTTTCTTTTTCGGACCATTCTCTGTAAACCCTAGAGATGGTTGTGCGTGAAAATCCCAGGAGATCAGCAGTTTCTGAAATACTCAGACCAGCCCTTCTGGCACCAACAACCATGCCACGTTCAAAGGCACTCAAATCACCTTTCTTCCCCATACTGATGCTCGGTTTGAACTGCAGGAGATTGTCTTGACCATGTCTACATGCCTAAATGCACTGAGTTGCCGCCATGTGATTGGCTGATTAGAAATTAAGTGTTAACGAGCAGTTGGACAGGTGTACCTAATAAAGTGGCCGGTGAGTGTAGTTTTCTAATTTGTAAGCCCCACCTCTGTTCCAACAGGAAACACCCCAAACAACAAAAAAACTCCCATTTTAATGCAAATGTCCACAAGCTCCTCCTCTGTGCGGTTTGGTTTATGGCCGAGTAGGCTAATGAGATCTTATTTTATGGGAATAGGATGAATTTACACGCTGCCCCATTGCAAGACATTTTCCGTGTAGATTCTGCACCAAAAATTTACTGTATCCATGCGGAAAAAACACAGTTTGGCTATGCACATCCAAAAACATTTTTTGAAAAAAATAAGCATAGGTGCACACTGGCGAGGCAATAATATACATCTATTTCAAATGTCAGCGGCACACTAACAACTAAGTAAATATCAAAGGCATATAGGAATTTTTGAAAAATGCATTACTGCTAAGGAAATATGAAAACCTGGGATTTTTAGTTCACAGTTTTGATCAAAATTGTTTAAGCTCACCTCCCAATTGCGTCAAGGGGATCCCAGCACAGGTGAGTCCTAACACTAAAACGTTACCTCTCTTGCAGCCTGTTCAGACTCCAACACCTTAGGGAGTGAAAAGGACTAGCTATTGAATATCCTAGCTATTGAATAGATGTATATTATTGCCTTGCCAGTGTGCACCTATGCTTATTTTTTTCAAAAAATGTTTCTGGATGTGCAGAGCCAAACTGTGTTTTTTTAGTCTGTATGAGGAGTGGCTGCCTCATTGGCTTTCTGCACTCCGCCCATCTCCATAGGTTTTAAACCAGTGCAGGATATTCAATAGCTAGTCCTTTTCACTCCCTAAGGTGTTGGAGTCTGAACAGGCTCCAAGAGAGGTAACATTTTAGTGCTAGGACTCACCTGTACTGGGATCCCCTTGACGCAATTGGGAGGTGAGCTTAAACACTTTTGATCAAAACTGTGAACTAAGAATCCCAGGTTTTCATATTTCCTTAGCAGTAATGCATTTTTCAAAAATTCCTATATGCCTTTGATGTTTACTTAGTTGTTAGTGTGCCACTGACATTTGGAATGGATGTATCAATGCGGAGTGGAAAACTCTGCAAGGAATCGAGAGCATGCTGTAGATTTTCACACAAACTGTCATTTCTGCTGCCATTTTTTTTTCCACCACAGATGTTAGCCTTTGCAATACATAGTGACATATACATATGTGAATCAATTAAGGATGGGCAGAAATCTTCAAAAGAGGTTGTGCTACAGCTGAGGTTTTATAAGGAATTATAGCAATTCCTGACCGTCAGAGAGTCACAGAGATGAGCCAAGCTGTGGCCTGAGTAGCATGGACTCCGTTTTCCCCCTTTATAGAAATGCACCCAAATCATTGCACCAGGCTGCCTGCACAATGTTAATCACAAAAAACAACCTGAGACATTTGCCTGTGGGGTGCCACCTCTCAACTCCCCATCACAGGCCTCTGACCTCGACACAAAATAAAGCTGTGACAATAGAAAACATAATGAAATCTAATGAACTATATATATTTACAATAGTGTCTTGAGATACCAGTTTAATATGTTCTGTGACCTTGCTCTTAACTCAAATTGTTCTTATGTCTAAGCAAATTTTCCCATAGAAATGAATTGAAATATCATTAATCTGTTCCACGCACCATGAAACCACCACAATTTTTTAACATGTTTATTAACAAACAAGTACTGTACACTGTATAAATATAGCGTATACAGTATAACAAAAGAGAATGTAAAGAAATAAACTGGTTTAATTATATGTTGTAACGGATGGAGCAGTGGATCCGCTGTACTACTGCAGGTGGTGGTATAAGCCGCACCAGGAAGTGTAGTCTAAGGGGCTGCTGGTTTTCACCAGAGCCCGTCACAAAGCGAGTTCGACTTGCTAAGGCAAGCAAACCCCCCGGTTGCTACCCCTGGCACGACTTGCCTGCAGTGGCGGCCGAAGTGTGACGGGGTACAAAATCGCTAGTAAATTCACCATGACAAGTTCCTCTGGAAGAGAGTTCCACAGTCTCACTGCTCTTACAGTAAAGAATTCCTTTTTATGTTTATGTAGAAACCTTCTTTCCTCAATACCTTAGCACAACAGGCTGAATAATGAGACTTGTCTTTTAGCCTTCAAACTAAAGACGTAGAGGATGCCCCCTTGTTCTAGATACAGTCCTGGGTATAAATAAATCTTGGGAAAAATCTCTATATTGACCTTTGATATTTTTAAGCATATTTATTATGTCCCCCCGAAGCCGTCTTTTCTCTAAACTAAATAACCCTAATCTTGCTAATCTTTCTGGGTATTGCAGTCCTCACAGTATTATTTTTGTTGCGGCCTTTGAACTTGTTCAAGCTCTACAATGTATTTTGTGTGAACTGGTGCCCAAAACTGTCCTCAATATTCCATGTGTGGTCTGACCAGTGACTTGTATAATGGGAGAATAATGTTCTCATCATGTGCATCTATGGCATTTTTAATATACCCCATGATCCTATTTGCCTTGCTGCCTGCCACTGGCTGCGCCAATTACGTTTACTGTCCACCAGCATTCCCACGTCCTTCTTCATGGCACTCTTACCCCGCGCTTTTCCGTTTAACATGTAAACATGGAATTGATTTCTCCTTCCCATGTGCAGAACCTTGCATTTACCTGTGTTAAACCTCATCTTCCATTTCTCTGCCCAGGCCTCCAACTTGTGCAGATCCCTTTATAATAAAACATTGTCCTCTTTTGTGTTGATCATTTTACAGAGCTTAGTATCATCTGCAAAGAACGATATTCTACTGTGCAAGATCATTAATGAATATATAAGAGAATAAGGCCCAATACTGTGTCCTGTGGTTCCCCACTAGTAAACTTACCAGCCTAATGGATTAAAGGGATCTGCTCTACCTCTTGGATGCTGGAGTTTCACCACTAATATTTTTTAATATAGATTAAATAAAGCAAAAAAATGTATTGAACCTGAGCCATGGAGATACAGAGTCTCTCTATTGCTGGATATTAGATGTATAGGCTAGGTCAGTGGTCTTCAAACTGCGGCCCTCCAGCTGTTGGGAAACTACAACTTCCATCATGCCCACTGTTATAGATTATATAAATGCATGATGGGAGTTGTAGTATCCCAACAGCTGGAGGGCCGCAGTTTGAAGACAACTGGGCTAGGTTGTTACGCATGTGGCAATACCAAATACTTTTTATTATTGTACTTGTGTACTTTTTATTATTTTTACGCTTTTTCTAGTGTGATTGGCATTTGTAATAGGAAAAGGGCACTGTGCATATTTTACTTTATTGTGTTTTTTAATCCTTTTTTTACTTTTATATTTTTTTCACTTGTCCCGATAGTGTACTTGACTTAGTGATCAGTTAATCGATTTTACTACATAGCAGTACATGTCCAATGTTGTCGCTTCAAATGTATGTGCATCCCATGGAAAAAAGTAGCACCATAGTGCTGTGGTGAAAGTGTATTGTGAGTGGATAAATGGGACCATTGCAAATAAGCAAAATGGAAACCGCAGAGCACCATGTGCCACTGATGTGACAGGTGAATGTTAGCAGGACCTCTTTTATGGACAGGCAACCGCCTTTGGCACCGTTCACAAGGGAACTGTCAGCCACCATGCCTGCCCAGAAAAAATGGGCTGGGGGCAGCATGTCAATTGGCACGGCCATTTTATAACGGCCGTGCAAATGTATCAGCTGCACACTAACTGTGCAGCTGCTTCACCAGGGAGATGGCAGGAACAGTTCATTACAATCTTCCCAATTGTATATACAACACTCAGTGAGTGCTGTATATACAGATCAGCGTCACTGAATCGCCACTATTTTGTAGTGATATGGGGTCCTGAGGTGACAGTATTATTCGGTCACGAGATGATGATGATATGTAGTGGTATTATTCAGTCACTATGTTGTAGTGATATGTTATCGTGATGTGGTGATATTATTCAGTCACTATGAGGTGGTGATATGTTGTCATAATGTGGCCATATTACTCTGTCACTATCTGGTGGTGCTATGTGGTCATGGTGTGGTGGTATTATTCAGTCACAGTGGTGGTGATATGTGGTCATAATGTGGCCATATTATTCAGTCACTATGTGGTGGTTAAATGTGGTCATGGTGTGGTGGTATTATTCAGTCACAATGTGGAGGTGATATGGGGTCATGGTGTGTTGGTATTATTCAACCACTATGTAGTGGTGATATGTGGTGGTAATATTTATTCACTATGTAGTGGTGATGTTATGGTGGTATTATTCAGTCATTGTGTGGTGGTGATATGGGGTCATGGTGTTGTGGTATTATTCAGTCACTATGTGGTTGTGATATGTGGTGGTATTATTCAGCCACTATGTAATGGGGATATGAGGTCATGATGTGGTGGTATTATTCAGCCACTACGTGGTGGTGATATATGATGGTATTGTTTATCCACTATGTAGTGGTGATATTATGGTGGTATTATTCAGCCACATGTGATGGTGATATGTGGTCATGATTTGGCGGTATTTGGTCTTTGTGAGATTATTGGTAATAGCCCTGGGACTCTAGTTTTGTGTCGCAGTGTTATTTGGTAATTGTATAACTATTATTTAGTAGTTTCATACATAGAACTTTGTGTTATAGCTTTTTGTTTATTCATGCACTGGTTGATGGTGATACAATGTGTTGCAGTGTGTTGCAACATCTTAATAGGGGGGCAGCAATTTCTTCACCCCGCCCTGAGAGCAATTTAGCCTAGAAAGAGCCCTGAACATCAGCTATGAAGGTGTGCGAGGGCTGACTAACACAATACAATGGAGCAGCTCTAAAATTAACCTTGAGGGCTACTAGATGTGTGGAAGGCACTTTAAACAAATTTGGGTATAAATTCATCCTTTCAGATCACATACACCCATACATACTGAATGTCTTCCCGGGAGAGGATGGGATCTTCCAACAAGACAATGCAGCAACCTACCAGGACCTTACAGAGTCACTTCCAGCCTGTCTGTGCTGCACATGGTGGTTACTCCGGATATTAGCTGCTGGTCATAATAATGTGCATTTGACTGTACACTATACTTTTTTAATGTATTATAATTACATATAGTTATAATTGACAAATTAATTTTAATTTGTAGTATAGCAATAATACTATATCACTTATCATGGCAGAAGAAAAAATAAATAAAACAGATCTGCATGTCTGTTTTCTGAGTAACTAATTGTTTCTTGAATAGGTAGATTTCTCCATCTGTTCTATATAATCACACCAGCAATTACAGATGGATCTTGTGCCAATTTATTCCAGACAACAGGAAAGCATATTCATCAAAGTCTGTCTGCACGGGCTGTGTGTGCAATTTATATAGAAAAAAACAATCTAGTTACCCCTCATTATCATAGTAGATAGTGAACATACCTACAGCGCCATTGCACGCAAATTAAAGCATAAACTCTACCTTCAATGACAAGCAATTTTGCAAGACGTATTCGGAACCGTGTGCTATTTATCTATAGGCCTATACACATACTTGCAAGCCTTTAAGAGCTCTTATCCAGGAGATTCTAACCCCAGCCAGGGAACCAGAATGTTCACTTTTGGGTAGGGTTTCCATAAATCCCATCCCTTTTGCTACCTTGTTTTTGGAAGAGTTTTCAGGTGAAAACTGTGGTGAAATTGTATTGTGAGTGGATAAATGGCGCCATTGCAAATAAGCAACATGGAAACTACAGAGCACCATGTGCCACTGATGTGACAGGTGAATGTTAGCAGGGCCTCTTTTATGGACAGGCAACCGCCTTTGGCACCGTTCACAAGGGAACTGTCAGCCACCATGCCTGCCCAGAAAAATGGGCTGGGATCAGCATGTCAATCGGCACGGCCATTTTATAACGACCGTGCAAATGTATCAGCTGCACACTAACTGTGCAGCTGCTTCACCATGGAGATGGCAGGAACAGTTCATTACAATGTTCCCAATTGTATATACAACACTCAGTGAGTGCTGTATATACAGATCAGCGTCACTGGATCGCCACTATTTTGTAGTGATATGGGTTCCTGAGGTGACAGTATTATTCGGTCACGAGATGATGATGATATGTCGTGGTATTATTCAGTCACTATGTTGTAGTGATATGTTATCGTGATGTGGTGATATCATTCAGTCACTATGAGGTGGTGATATGTTGTCATAATCTGGCCATATTACTCTGTCACTATCTGGTGGTGCTATGTGGTCATGGTGTGGTGGTATTATTCAGTCACCATGGTGGTGATATGTGGTCATAATGTGGCCATATTATTCAGTCACTATGTGGTGGTTAAACTATATGTATCTAGCAATTCCATCTACAATACTGCACAGGAAGTCTTAAAGGGGTGTTTTTACTATGTCCTATATGCCATCAAAGTGTGATAGGTGCGGAGCCCCAAACGTCTCGCTACAGAATGAAGAGTTAGTCGTTCTTTCACACAGCTATCCATTCTGTTCTATGAGGGGCTCCGTTTACAGCCGAACACACCACTCACCAGTACTCAAAACTCCTGTAGAACAGAATGGATAGTTGTAAGCTAACCCTACCGACTCTCTATTCTGTACTAAAACCTTTGGGCGCAAATTCCCATTGGGCCCCGCACCTATCACAGTTGAATATCATACCCTATTGATATGCCACTAAAGTGAGAGGTGGGAATGCCCCTTTAACAAATCATCCCTCTACTATCTAAAAGCTGGGGGAAAAAAAGAAAAAATAGCTCGTAGGGACTGCATTGGCTAGGTGTTATTGTGAGGGTACATAACACCTCCAAAAAATCCTTAATTAAAATATATGGTTACCTCTCAAAAATATACAATACAAAAAAACACAAAGGAGAGGGCTACATACCATATTAAAAGTAAAGTTTTATTAAGGACAAAAATATTACATAATCAAAAAATAACATAAGAAAAAAGAAAAGATGATGTCAACTAAGCAAATGGTGCGACAACATGTGGATAAGGCAGGGGTGTCAAACTGCGGCCCTCCAGCTGTTGGGAAACTACAAGTCCCATCATGCCCACGGTTATAGATTACACAAATGCATGATGGGAGTTGTAGTTTCAAAACAGCTGGAGGGCCGCAGTTTGACACCCGTGGGATAAGGTATACAAAAGGCTGGGCTCCCTCCAATTTAAAAGGCATTACATAGTATCAAAAGTTTCTTTACGATAAAGTATACAAAAGCCATCAGTAAAAAAGGAAGGGATATATTATATAGTAAAAAAAAAAACCTGATGAAGCATTTGGGAAACGTGCGTTGGGGCGTTCGGTGTCACTCCTGTGGAGCATGCTTTACTATGGGTAAGAACAGATCTATATGGGGTATTTTGACTATATAATGTATCTCTTCCTTTTTTACTGATGGCTTTTGTATACTTTATCCTAAAGAAACTTTTGATACTATATAATGCCTTTTGGAGGGAGCCCAGCCTTTTGTATACCTTATCCACATGTTGTCGCACCATTTGCTTTGTTGACATCGTCTTTTCTTTTTTCTTATGTTATTTTTTGATTGTGTAATATTTTTGTCCTTAATAAAACTTTACTTTTAATATGGTATGTAGCTCTCTCCTTTGTGTTTTTTGTATTATCTAAATGCTGGGTGGCAACCAATATAGCTTCCATTGAATGACCCAGCTTTTTTAACACGACGGATTATAGAACATATTCAATAAACTGCTGGTTTTGAAATTCAACAATCCGAGCTGTGTAGACTACACCTCGGATTTTCTGTTGAGTTCTATGGGGATGGTTTACAGTCGGACCTTTGCGGATTCTAAATACTGAATCCTCTTAAAAATCCGACCGAAAACCAGCGCTGTGTAGTCATGGCCTAAGAAGAAAAGGAGTAACTTGTATATCCTGATCTCCGATGGAAATGATGTAGCAGTTCTTCCACCTTCCATGTGCCATTTATAATACTGGTGTCTAGCACCATGTGCTGCTGGACAAAAGCTTTAGTAATTGACCCCCTCTAATATCCCTCATCAACTTTTATAGAACAAGAGGATAAAATGCTCTTAAATTTACCTTTAATAGAAATGTCTACCTGATTACATAGTAGAATGCCTCGTGTTGGTGTTTGAAGAGCAAAGACATCAGGCGATACCTTTTAGAGGTTGAGTATATTTAATGGTATATTGGAACGACAGCTGTGAATTCGCATGTACCATTTTTTTTAACTTGGGGCCGACGCACCAGTTCTAAATAGATATAGGGGGTGTATAATATGACCGTACAGTGCCTTGCGAAAGTATTCGGCCCCCTTAAACTTTTCAATCTTTTGCCACTTTTCAGGCTTCAAGCATAAAGATATAAAATTTAAATTTTTTTGTGAAGAATCAAAAACAAGTGGGACACAATTGTGAAAAGTGGGGCGTGCAATATTATTCGGCCCCTTTACTTTCAGTGCAGCAAACTCGCTCCAGAAGTTCAGTGAGGATCTCTGAATGATCCAATGTTGTCCTAAATGACTGATGATGATAAATATAATCCACCTGTGTGTAATCAAGTCTCCATATAAATGCACCTGCTCTGTGATAGTCTCAGGGTTTTGTTTAAAGCGCAGAGAGCATCATGAAGACCAAGGAAACACTAGGCAGGCAGGTCCGTGATACTGTTGTGGAGAAGTTTAAAACCGGATTTGGATACAAAAAGATTTCCCAAACTTTAAACATCCCAAGGAGCACTGTGCAAGCGATCATATTGAAATGGAAGGAGTATCAGACCACTGCAAATCTACCAAGACCCAGCCGTCCCTCTAAACTTTCATCTCAAACAAGGAGAAGACTGATCAGAGATGCAGCCAAGAGGCCCATGATCACTCTGGATGAACTGCAGAGATCTACAGCTGAGGTGGGAGAATCTGTCCGAGAATCTGTGGAAAGAGCTAAAAACTGCTGTTCACAAACGCTCTCCATCCAACCTCACTGAGCTCCAGCTGTTCACAAACGCTCTCCATCCTACCTCACTGAGCTCCAGCTGTTCACAAACGCTCTCCATCCAACCTCACTGAGCTCCAGCTGCTCACAAACGCTCTCCATCCAACCTCACTGAGCTCCAGCTGCTCACAAACGCTCTCCATCCAACCTCACTGAGCTCCAGCTGTTCACAAACGCTCTCCATCCAACCTCACTGAGCTCCAGCTGTGTGCCAAGGAAGAATGGGCAAGAATTTCAGTCTCTCGATGTGCAAAACTGATAGAGACATCCCCCAAGCGACTTGCAGCTATAATCGCGCAAAAGGTGGCGCTACAAAGTATTAACTTAAGGGGGCAGAATAATTTTGCACGCCCCACTTTTCAGTTTTTTATTTTTTACAAAAGCTTAAAATATCCAATAAATTTTGTTCCACTTCACAATTGTGTCCCACTTGTTGATTCCTCACAAAAAAATTAAATTTTATATCTTTATGTTTGAAGCCTGAAATGTGGCAAAAGGTTGAAAAATTCAAGGGGGCCAAATACTTTCGCAAGGCACTGTATGAATGGAAGTGTAATGCGCCAAACTTTGTATGGCAGTTTCGATCAAGCTTTGGGGCATTCAAGGCGCATTAGAATGTGTCATCTATAGAACAGTGTGCCAGATGTTTTTTGGTGCAATATATGCCAAAAAATACTGCATGCAAATTTATAGATGTTGCCCTTGGTGGTTATTTTTAACAGATGAATGTGCAGGGATAAAGTCATGGCAATGGGGCAGCGTCAGCAGAACATGGTTGAGGACTAGGAGTAATAGAAAATCCAAAAAGAGATAAAATTTACTTGGTTTTGTGTCCCTTTAAATATTTAAACACCACCGAATAGCTAGCGGCTACCTGGTGAGCAGCTTCTGCACACTGCAACATCACTTCCAGTGATGCATAAAGACGATTATCTCCTGGTAATGTGAGGCTGATTTCACCCCTCGCCGGCTCTCAGGTTGTGATTTTCACGCCAGGATTAGATTACATTCTGTGGAACTAAATTAACACATCTATGTAAAGTCATGGTTTTCTGTCCCAAACAAGTGAATAAGCGAAGACCTTGTGTCACTCATCTGATTTCTCCTGCTCTGATGCTATCATAATTGACTTGGACAGAACAATATTATGAACAGGTGTCAGAGCTGGAATCCTCTTGGGTATCTTGGCACCATTCTATTATTTAGTGATGAAAATCAGGTGCAGTCCAAGAAGCATTGAGTGATAGGTCAGGTTGATGATCCCATAAATATAAAATGGCAGCAAGAATGTTTGTCCTGTTAATAACTGGAAACAAATATGGAGGACCTGGCTCTTGTCTAATGCCCCTGTCCCATCCCTTGTAGGAGGAGAAGAGTGGCATGGGCCTCGAGCCAGTTTTTCACTCCACTGATTGTTAAGGCCACATTCACAACATAAGTAGAAAGGAAAAAAAAACGTGATTCAGCAATCTAAAATCCAGGGCTTCCTTTATTAAGACAGATATTAAAAGTGGCATAATTAATCAGGCAAAAAACTGCTTTCAAGCATGCAGCTCTTAATCATAGTGCATTTAAAACATCATTGCGCCTTTTTAAAGTGCCTAGTCATCTTAAACCCTTTACCCCTCTACATACACAATATACATATAAAAAACCTTACACTTACATATACCACTGTTAGTAAGAGGTGATCCCTACACTCACAATCTTCTGTCCTTGTCTTAGACAAGACCTACACAATTTGGCACGAGGTGGGGGCCAAAACTGCCCCAGACTGTCCAGGAACATCAGGAACACCACCATGCCATCAAGGAGCACCACAAACAGCCCAGGAATGCCCATTGCATGGCAAAGTTTAAATAAGCTTGGCCCTTTGAGTTCTATATGCGGTACAGGCCTGTCTTATACCACAGAAACACCAGCTCTAGTACCATTTACCAGCCAGTTATTCTGGGTACCTTATATGTTTAGATTATATTGAGATTGGAATTGCCTGCCAAAGTACCAGAGACAGCCCTGGTAGGTTTAGGTTCACTGGTGAGATGTCTGGTGTGTGCAATACAACAAAGACTATGAATAAATTAGCAGGCTGACCCTCAAAATTATTTCATCTCCAAGGCCCAGGCAACTGTGATCTTATAGTAATCACAGAGGAACATATAAACCCTATGCAGATGGTGTCTTAGAGGGGCTTTACTACAAAGGCATTTCATGTCTGTTTTTTTTCTGCTTCTGGTTTCTATGTGTTCAAATCGGGGTGTGTGTGATTTTTTTTAACTACATATCATGTGACCCAGGAGGTTTGACATCACCTCCATGCCTTTCCCCACAGTGTACTCACTCTAGTCAAAAAAGGTCTATTCATGTAAAGAGCTGTGAGTCTCTACTTTATTACTGAATGGTTAGCAATTCTGTCTTTCAGCATAAGGGTCCTAGGTTCAAATCCAAACATGTGGATTTTTTTTCTCAATGCACATACCTGATTAAGGTATATTTTTTTCAATTACTAATTGAAGAGTACAGAGAAGTAGAATGACAGCACCTGGGGTTAAACACTGGCTCAGCAGTGATTGTGTGTGATTACTAAGCATGTATGGCCAGGAGTGAGGAGTTCTCGTCACTGGTTATTTCCTTTATGTACCGTACACTATGGATCACTAAGGTAGCAGCTAAAACAAAAATGCTACAGAATTTTTAATAATAATGATTGGCATAAATGATTATTATTTACTTTGCAAACTTCCACATTGTGGTAAAACCATTTTAGGATGATCAAACCTGTAACTCCAGTGCAGCAAGCAAGGGAGTAACTAGACATTACTAGTCCTATAGTAAAGAACTAACATCTGTTTTTTCCTACTTAAACTGAAAACCCATGTGAACAGATATTTAGCCAGTGCCTTAAAGAAAATTATTGACTTGAAAGTTGACTCCCCCTGGACCACGACCATAAATGTGACACCATTTGGCCCAGAGACAGAAGCTGATGGCTGCTGAGGGTTCCTAGTGTAAGGAAAGAAGTGAATTCTTTACATTGTCAGGACTATCGAAGAGCCTTAGCCATAAGTAGGTTGATGGGCAGTGACTGAAGGGGGTTAAGAAGAGCCTCCTAATGAGAAGTACAGTTGAACAGGTAGTTTGTGTTTGACCGGGCTGCAACCTGCACCTTACTCGATTTTGTATGTTGTAACTTAGAACCATACCTCATCTTGAGAACCACCAAGCTTGTAAACCTTGCCAATATTTATATAACCTCAACTTACTTGTCTCTTAATGAGTCAACTTGAATTCAAGGAGAAAGCAAACTTCTGTCTAGACTGAAATGTTCACTGCGCCATCACTCTTGTGAGGTGGTCTTGTTGGACCCCCCTACTTTCCTAAGGGTTTCAACCTCTACCCAAGGTCAGTTACTTTATGCCTACAATTCGGTGGTTATCCTCAGCACCTTCAAGATGTAGTAACTTCTATGGCCACTATAGTTGTAGCTATATCCATAGAAGCAAAATGGCCATATTAACCTGCTATACTACAGTGGATGCCAACTAGGTGATAACCATGTTATATTATGTCAGGTCTATTGTATGCACCTGTTAGACTGTGTCATCTATACCTGTACATATCAGGCAGAAGTAGATCATTAGACTCGTGATGTAAATGTCAGTCATCTCCTGTATCCCGTCCATTGCCCGCACTTCAGAGGCCATCGTTAATTAACCCTTTGTGATCTTCTAGTTGGTGGATTTTTTTTACCCTCTTGTTCCGCCAGTGATGTTATTAAGATATGCAAATGAACGTCTTGATGTTTCAACTTAACCAGAGGCCTTGATTTCCCTCCTTGATTGCCGAGCAGATAATTAAAAACATTTTGCAAGCTGGCAGCGAGAGGCCCACGTCTTATTTCTGATAGAACAACTCGGATCACAGAGGGAAAAAAAACATCAAAAAGGTGCAGCGGGAAGTTCAGCAAAAGTTTGGGATCCTTTATGTTGCAAGTACTGTATATCATAAGGTAGAGTTTATTAAAGGGAAACTCCAACCTGACACTACATTAAAGCTTATATCAATGAACTGTATTATCTCCTATTCTGTAACATAAAGGGAAAGTATCATCAGAAAATGATATATTATTTCATTCAGGTGTTTCAAGTGAGCCGCCCACAGGGAAACAGTTTTCTATCTCTACATAGAGGACTTTCAAGTGGGCTCTGATGGCTGTTACCATAGGGAGTGGTGAGCACCATGTTTTTTGCTACCTGCTTATATGTATATTGCTTGGATTTCCTGTAACTTACTTTGCTGTATAGACTGAGACAAGATAATCAGAGCAAGTTATTGATAGAGGATAAGTAACATGCAGTGCCACATTTTTCCACAGATTATATCCTATTCCTTTTTGCTGCAGAAGGAAATCCATTTATCGGTCGGTCCCCACTGATCTAACATTTATCGGAAAATACAAAATATGTTTTTTAAAACACGTTAATATTTTAGATGAGACCGTTGGGCTTCTCCTCACCACCTGAATGCAGATGAATGTGAGAGCTCAACACAGGATTAAAAAAAACAAAAACTTTCTTACACAGTCTTTTATATTTTCCAACTTTTGTTGTCATGGAAACTGCCTTGACATTTCATAGACATGGTAGAAACTTCAGTGTTTTTCATTATTTTTCTGTAGGGAGGAGGTTAGCTCCGCTTGGTTGCTACACAAGATATGTATAAAGAGTAAGTTCGTTTCACAGCAAAACTGGAAAGAATGTATTTTTTCTTATTTCAAAAACATATGTAAAATTATTTTTGGAAGAATGAAAAATAAATACATAAATGCAAAAAAAAAAACTCCATAAAGGATCGATCACATTTAAAGGGGTTGTCTAGTTATTTCTTAAAAAAAAAAAATTATGAACAAGTGCCCTTTAAAATAAAAAAACATCTCCTCTCCCCTCAGATCCAACACTGTGCTGTCCTCTTGCTCCTTTGGTCTCCGGTTTTCTTCTTGCTTCTGCCGAACATGGATGTCACCGCTGCAGTCACTGATTGACTGCTGTGGTCATGTGTCACTGCCTGACTTCACAGTTCAAACAACTCACATCCGAACGGTGAAATCAGGTAGAGGAAGTCAGCAGCTGCTGTGGTGACTTCCCCATTTGGAAGAAGCAGGAATTAAAGACTGACGGAGGTGAGGATAGAGGTTAGTATGGTTTTTTATTTTAAAAAGAGCACTATTACCATAAAAATATTTTTTATAAAATAACCAGGCAACCCCTTTAAGGGTATATAGTGTTGGCCTTAAATGGAACCTGTCATATTGAACCTGCTATCTGATCTGCAGGCAGCATGTTATAGAGCAGGAGGAGCTGAGCAGACTGATCTATTGTTCTGTGGGAAAAGATTCAGCAGCTTCTCTATCTTATTAATTTAAATCTCTGCTTATTCTGGTTAAGGAGTCCAGTAGGCGGGCTTATCAGTGATTGAGAGTCATCTTTGTATGCTCAATGATAAAAGGAAAGCTGTCAATAACTGATGACTCCGACTACTGGACTCCTTAACCCAGAATAGGCAAAGATTAAAATGAATAAAATACAAGTTCTAATGAATCTTTCCCCACAGAACAATATATCAATCTTCTCAGCTCTTTCTGCTCTATAATATGCTACCAGCAGATCAGATAGCATGTTCAATGTGACAGGTTCTCTTTAATTGTCAATATAAATTTATTTTCCATTGCAGGGTTTACGGTGGCCAGGTGATACATGAAAGGGGTTTTGCACGAAGGAAAATTGATGTGGGAAGTTTGAAAATTAAATAATAAACATTTTCACCATTCATTATTATTAATAATTCTGCACCGTTTTTGTTTTAGCTGCTCCTTTAGTGATCCATTGTTTACAGCTCATCTCCAGGGGATACGACGAAGGCTGAGAGCTCCTCAGTCCTGGTCGCACATGCTCAGACATCACCTCTCTTCTCAAGCAGCTACTGAGTGTTCAAACCCCGGGAGCTGTCATTCTACTCCTGTCCTTTGGACTAATTAGTAATAAGTCAAACAGTGCAAATAAAAAAAAGAAACCCCAATGAGGTTTGTGCATTGGTAAAGAGGAAAAAAAAAAATCCACAGGTTAAGTTCCTGCAGGGATTTGAACCAAGGACCCTTGTGCTGTAAAGTAAAAATGTTATCTCTGAGCTACAGTGTAGCTACTTACAGCTTTATACATAAACAGACATTTCCTTGACTAAAGAGAGGACAGGCCTGGTGATGTCATCCTGCTGGGTCACATGGTATGCAATTCAAACAAATCACACACGCCCCCTTCTGAGCACAAAGAGCTGAAGAGCTGGATGCAGGAGGTATGAAATGAGATTGTGGCAAAACCCCTTGAAGCCTGCAATGTAATGCAATAAAAACCCTCTGTGTCAAAGAAGCCGGCATGACAGACAAGATTCTGAAGTCTCCTTACCACATTTCCATTAGTCAGATACATGTATTTTTTTACTTGTGAGACCCTTATATGGCAGCTTTGCACAGACGGGGCCAGTAACAGCTATATGGCCTATTTTAGGCATAGTTTAGTAACTCACTTTTACATGAGGATGGTGATTTAGGAAGGGGACCCCAGTTATAAAAACGTAGTAAATGTTAGATAGATTAAGGGTAAATTATAGACTTAAAGGGGTTGTTCAGCAGAAAAGTATAGTTAAAGCAATTTTGTTATTTTCTGTGGGTTTCCTACAATTCTACAATGGTGTTGTGATAATAGGAAGCTCAGTAGTTCTGTGCCTCTAGACAAACAGGAAAGAACTCTGTGTGGAGCCCAGGAGATCAGGTGACCAAAGAGGTTTGGCGTTTTATAGGGGCATCATTTGAAGCCACACCCCTTTGGTCCTGCCTACCAAAGCTGTCATGGGAGGAAACAGGGGATGTGCTACAACTGAGATTGGAAGGGAAGAAGATAGATAAAGTGCAGCAATGGATCCTGGGGCTCGTGGTTTTACAGGACAAAGGAACAAAACTTTCAGAAAGGAAATGCTGCTGATCAGCTTCAGAGAAGGGAGGCTACATGCATTATGTAGAGCACAAATGAGCATAAAACAAATCACACAGAAATGAATGACAACTGAGATAAGCCATTTTAGAATTAATTTTTTGGTTTACTAGACCACTATTTAAAGAAGTTGCTCCTCTCCTGGCCATAAGTTGTGACGGGCATTGCAGCTATCGTAGCTAGGCATTTCATAGTGTATCATCACTTCCGACATTACTTTCAGTAAAAAAAAAAATGTTTGGTTAAGGTTAAAGTTTGGGTTAATGTTAAAGATTCTTAACTGAGCTGCAGGACTTAACTTACTGATACCCATCATCTCCAGTCCCACTGAGCCATTTGTGCTTTGACAATACTTTTGACATCAGTTCCAGTCCAAATTTTTTTATATTAAAATTACTGTATCCCTAACCCTAAGTTAGATTTGAGGATTTTTGACTCGTCTGTAAGGTTTACCTTAGCAGTCCCCATCACCTCCATTCCCACAGTGCTCAACAAAAGATCAATGGTAACCCTTTTGGGGTTAGGGATTCTTAACTGGTCTGCAGGGTCTCCATCACCTCCAATCCCACAACGCTCTGACATCACTGCCTGTCTGTCTTAAAGGAGTTGTCTCATCCCAAAGTTTCATAGGACGCATGAATGAAAAAATGCTGCTTTGCTCTGTCACTTCCTGGTCAAGCTGTCTGTAATTAGCATTTGAGCTCTGTGTATTCAGACCTCTGCTAATTAGATAAATTTCCTGCTGTCAGTACAAGGTAAGATTCTGAGTTAAATTAAACATCAGTAATTACTGTATTCTGTCTGAAAGATCAGATAACAAACAAGCTCTAACTTCCCTGAGTTCTGTGCTGCTGCTACCTGTGTGATGACGTCACTCACTTCTATCAGTTAGATTAAACAGCAGGGGGGTAGAAGTACACAGGTAGGTCACTTGGGGAACCAGAGAGAGCACAGAAAGTGATAAAATCACTTGTAGTTCCTCAACAAAAAAAAATGAACCAAGCAATATATTTGGAAAACGTCTTCATTTAGTGTTCCCTACATGTTGAAAGCTAATCTTTGTAGCGAGACAACCCCTTTAATGTCTGATGTCACTCTTGGTCCAACATCACAAATTTAACTGGAAATGATGGTGGAGGTGACCTCAGATCTTGTGCACCACAAAACCAGAGTCAACTGGGACCAGTGGCGAGAGGGACTGATAAATCAAGCCTTGCAGACGAAATAAAATAATACCCTTACTCCAACCCCAAATTAGAGTTAGGGTTCTGTTGCAACATGTTACATACTGTATAGCCTCCAGGGGTCTCACTACTTATATGTGTGTACTACAATCAGACTGCAACTTGTTGGTTCAGTGGTCAGGGACCTGATCAGACACATGTGTAATGGCAGCTAACACCTCATGTAATAAAGTGCCTGAAGACATCCTCTGAGTGTGATCCAACACACGCAACAACTTACAGAACAGGGTCGGGTTACAGTCAGGATTAAGGCTAGGTTTAGGGTCAAAGTTACAGTGAAAAAAATTTGGTTTCAAACAGGCGTCGAACCAAATAAGGACAGATTCAAGCAGCACTAATGACAAAGCTCATGCCTCTTTTTAAGCTGTAGCACAGTGAGTAGAAATCTTTGTTACCTGAAGATCAAAGTAATTCAGCCTTAAAATGCGTTGTCCAAAACACATACAAAATAAATCATCTCATCTGGGATAGTCAACAGACTTCTTTGCCTTTAGTTTCTCATCAACCCTTATTTTAAAATTCTGCAGAGATAACACGGCTCAGGCTTTTATTATAGGATTATAAATGTGAATTTAACCTATTTTTATAAAGGCCCTTCTTTTTTCCAATGTGGCACCTGTAAGAAAAATTTGAAAGCCTTAGCCTGAATAAAATGATGATAATGATATGTAAATCACAGGCTTAGTCATTTAGACTAATTCACCTCCGGTCAATATAGGATTATGGAATACTCCAGTTTGGAGTCCCCTGAACTGTCAGTCATATGATTGTCGTAATAAAAAGTTAATACTGTTATACATACATTTTCCATCATAATCATGATGTTCACTAAGCTTAAAGAGGTGTTCCCACAAAGGAACATCCGCTTCACAGGTCAGATCGTAGCTAGCTATAAGCCGACCATCTATGAGAATGAGGAGACTGGTGCTTGCAGACGTCTTCCCCATTCATTTTCATGGGAATGCCAAACACAGCTGAGCGCACTCACTGGGCTTAATTCGGTACTCCTATAGAAGTGAATGGGGAGAGGGGCATCAAACGCCACGCTCCTCTTTCTCACACATTGTCGGCTCCTTTATAGCTACGATCTGACTTGTGAAGCAGATGTTTCTTCATTGCAACACCCCTTTAAGGAGAGTAACTAACTATAAAAAAAAATCTAAAATATATGCAATTTTAAGGAAAAGTATCACTATTTTTTTACTAATTAAAACCAGATACTGATGCATATCCTACTTATCTGTTATTATATTCTGATTGTAGATTTTTTAATTCTGTTCTCTGAATATGATTATGGGGGCAGCTATCTAGACTGTGCTGTTTTTAACAGCATTTAGAGAGATGCTTTACAACAGCTACAGCTGCTATCTCCCATTGCGAATGGTGGATCCTGTGTTATCTATCCACATTGGCATCACGTTTCATTGAAATCCTGCCTATGATGAAAATGAGGAGACTAAAATCTAAACATTTTCTCAAATATGCTTCATTAGGAAAATCAAAGCATTTCACCTGTAATTCAGGTTTTTGTTTTGTTTTTTTTAAAAAGTGCTGGCGCTTTAAAGAGAACCTGTCACATAGATCATGCCCCCCTTGCTGAGGGCAGCACAAGCTAGTGTCAGACCTGCTGTTTCCAGCGCTGTGTCCCTTATTCTGTAAGATGCTTTTTTTCCCATGTATTTAATGCTCAAATCTGCAGTTTTCAGCCAGAAGAGTCATTCGAAGAGTCATTCAAAGAGTCAGTTTTTTTCAAACCCCGCCCACCTCAACTGATAAACCTATTGCTTTGAATAGGTAGAAACATGTGAATAACTGTCAGTGGGCGAGGCTAGCCTTTGGTGGGTGGGGCTAACACCTGCTCATGAATAAGATTTGAGGGGTAAATGCTCTAAAACTACAGCAACTTACAGAATAAGGGGCACAGCGCTGGGAACAGCATGTCTGAAACTAGCTTGTGCTGTCCTCAGCAAGGAGGACATGACCTACATGACAGGTTCCCTATAAGACAGGACTGAAGTCGGCTTCCAATAGCTTGATGGATCACTATGTTGATAACTCTGTTAAACTAACTGCTTCTGAGCTGGAAGAGTCCACTGTGCAGGGGGGAGCCTGTAAGTCTACATCATATTTACAATAGCAGAAGTGTAATATATAGTTGAAACCAGAAGTTTACATAAACTATAAAAAAAAACCACATATGTATGTTTTTCTCACTATCTGACATGAAATCAGAATAAACCTTCCCCGTTTTAGGTCAATTAGGAACCAAAATGATTATATTTGCCAAATGCCAGAACAATGAGAGAGAGAATTTTTAAGGCATTTTTATTACTGTCTGCAACGTCAAAAGTTTCCATACATTTAATTAGTATTTGGTAGCATTGCCCTTAAAGTATATGACTTGGGTCAAACGTTTTGGATCCTTCCACAAGCTTATCACAATAGTTGGTAGGAATTTTGACCCATTCCTCCTGACAGAACTTGTGTAACTGAGCCATGTTTGTAGTCACCTTGCTCGCACCTGACTTTTCAGCTTTGCCCATAAATTTTCAATATGACTGAAATCAGGGCTTTGTGATGGCCGCTCCAAAACATTGACTTGGTTATCCTTAAGCCACTTTGTCACCAGTTCGGCAGTATGCTTCAGATCATTGTCCATTTGGAAGACCAATTTCCACCCAAGCTTTAAAGGGGTTGTCTCGTTCCAGCATTTGGTAGCCATTTATACTGGTTGCTAAGCTGAGCTTGTGAAATCGAGGGGTGTATATCTCCTCCCAGCAGGGCGTATCTTCACTCTCTGCAGACACGCCCCCAAAGTGTGCACGAGATGATTCATTCTGTGTGAGCTGGGGGAAGGGAGAGGTTCTCATTACTGGAAGTGAAAATCTAAGTGTAACTTGATAGTGTATACCTAAAGTTCTTGCTCTCTCTACATACTTTGTAACTAGAATGGGCATTTAACATTCAGGACTCTGGGAAAGATGGGTGATTTTTTTTCCCTATGTCTCTCTGGGTGATGGGTGATTTTTTTTTTCCTATGTCTCTCTCTCACACAGTGATATATCCTGCAGATTATGACACCTCTGTCCTCTATAGATCTGCAGTACAAAACTATACGCTTTATCTATTTGTGTTTACATGGGACTGCACATCTGTCTCACTAGTGGTTTACGTGAGACTGCGCTTCTGTTTCACAAAAGTTTTTTTTACATCGGACTGCAAATTACAGCTGTGTTCTCTCTCTCTCTCTCTGTGTATGTAATTTGCTTGGGACTGCACATCTTACATGGGACTGCTGTGTACAGCTGTGTTCTGTTTCTAATTTACGCGGGACTGCGCATTACATTTACGTGGGACTGCAGATCTGTCGCTAAATTGTTTTACATGAGACTGCATAGTACAGCTGTGTTCTCTGTATATAATTTGCTTGGGACTGTACATCATACATGGGACTGCTGTGTATAGCTTTGTTCTCTCGGTTTATGATTTACGTGGGACTGCACATGAGATTTACGTGGGACTGCAGACCTGTGTCATAAAATTATTTTACGCTTGTCTCTCTCCCTCTCTCCACAAAGCACCGTCTCAAAAATCATAGCACTTTGTTAGTGGTAATCAAGGATGTACATGGTTAGATTTTTGGTCCCCTCATTTTAAACTATGATCTTTGTAGTGAGACAATCACTTTAACATCCTGGCTGATGCCAGATGTTGCTTCAGTATTGTCACATATTCTTCTTTCCTCATGATGCCATCCATTTTGTGAAGTGCATCAGTCCATCCCACAGCAAAACAACCTCACAACATGATGCTGCCACCCCCATGTTTCACAGTTGGGATGGTGTTCTTAGGCTTCCAAACTTCCCCCTTTTTCCTCCAAATGTCACGATGTTCATTATGGCCAAATAGTTCAATTTTAGTTTTGTCAGACCACAGGACAAAAAATGTAGGTCTTTGTTCCTGTGTGCATTTGCAAACATTAACTTGGCTTTTATATGTTTCTTTTGAAGTAATGGCTTCTTCCTTGCAGAGTGGCCTTTAGACTTTCCCATGATGTTACACACAGAAGCAGAATGTTTCTGGTGTGGATAAAAAAAATCACCCCCAGGTGGGTCACTAACGGATGTTGCTAATAATTCTAGCGTATGTAAACTTTTGACTTTGCAGAAAGTAATACAAATGTCTTAAAAAATTATCTCTCTCTCATTATTCTGGCTTTTGGCGAATATAAATAACTTTGGTAATCCTAATTGACCGAAAACAGGTAAGGTTTATTCTGATTTCATGTCAGATAGTGAGAAAAACATGCAGATGTGTCTTTTTATATAGTGTATGTAAACTTCTGGTTTCAACTGTAGATGCATGTATTCTATGGAGGAGGAGGAGACTGAAGCAATAGGTAAACCCTGTCACCCTATGGCCTGTGTGCTGTTCCTGCGGCACTGTATGTAGGGAGAGACTCAGATTACCCTGTACAAGCAGCTATATCCTCAGCTCCCCCTGCACAGTTGGTGTCTCCCACAGAAGAAATCATGCTTGATAAGAATCTGTGTCTGGCAAAGTGAAACTAAAACCTGTGCCCATGTAATACTGAAGTAAATCCTCTGGATTGCTAATGACATGTATTTGAGAAAAGATATTCATTAAAGTCATGAGAATAAAATTAAACCATCTCTAAAATCTATTACTAGCAGCGTACTTGTTAACTGTCCCCAGGTAGCAAAGAACTTTTACTGCATAGAGTGAAATTCATGTTATCTTCTTGTGTAAAACAAATGGAAAAGAACACTTATTTATGACACGGACAAGAAAGGCCGAGTGCTTTCCTGCTTTCTAAATATATATAAATATCTGGTGAGGGCGACTAAACTAAAGTTGTGCTTTTTATAGATGCATTTCGGACCACATAATGATAGAGCTGTCTATTGCTAAATACAGATGATGGCTCAAATGGGTCATTTTCTTCCTACTGTGAAGGAAACTCACCAATTTGACAGCAAACTGTCCCTAAAAGCAAAAGAATGTGTATGTATGAAAGTTGTTATTTTTATACGTTAATTGTGAGAAGCCAATGTAAGTTTATATTGTGCAACTACAATGCTTCATCAGCATCTAACACATATTTAGTAATAGAAGTAGAGATCAGGGTTAATACGACTAATAATGAATAAATAAATAGCACAATAATAAAGCTGTGTATGGTGAAAGTTCCTCCCTAGAACCGATTTTTGAGTTTGCGGCACTATTCACATGGTCACTACTGCGTGGTACTATTTACATGAACTCCCACCCCTGAGTCGTCTGGTGTCATTGTGTTATCTGTATTCTGCAGGTCGATACAATTCCAGTGATTCCCAAATTTTCTCTGCAGTGCCATTTTCTGAGACTAACTTTTTTGTTTTTCCACTTTATGCAGTGATGGAGTATTTTTTGTAAGCTAAAGTTTAATTTTTAATGGTCCCAATTTGGGATAGATGCAACTTTTTGATCTCTTTTTATTCTGATTTTTGGGGAGGTGAAATGACCAAAAACCTGCAATTTTGGTGTTTTTTTCTTCGACAGGATGAAAGACGGGATGAAAGATGTTATATTTAAATACATCAGACTTTTATTATTTGTATAATGGCCAAAGGGATTTTTTTTTTTTACATTTACTTGTAGTCCCTCTAGAGTACTTGACCACTAGGGGGCTCGATCGCTTGTACGCTCTTCTGCATTATATATCTAATGCAGAAGGGTGTACCAGGATGGCGTTTCTATTACTTCCTGCTTGAGGAAGGAAGTAACAGAAGTAGTAACATGGAGGCTATGGAAGCTTTCATTAGACTTCCAGTTGCCATAGTAACTACTCGATACCCCGATATCTCATTGCGGGGCAGCTGATCTTTGGATATAACGGTACTCATGTAAGCAATAGCATGTGACCTCTGCAGCCAATCAATGGCTATAGCTGTGATGTCCATGCTTGGAAGTAGAAGAAAGAAAGCAGAGGACCAGAAAGGCACAGCGCTGGAACTTGGGGCCAGAGAAAGGTGAGCATATTTTTTTTTTATCAGCACCTTCAGTTTACTAATTATCTCTATTTTCTTTGAACCGAATGAACCCTTTAACTTTTACCTGATTCTTGCACATATTTCAGTATATAAAACTTCCAAATTCTAGAAACCAACAACAAGTCGGCTTCCAAATTCTATAGTGATTTGATTTTATTTAAATTCTAACCGCAATTTGTGTGAAAACCACAGAATACCTGCATTAACATATGAAAAACTTGCAATTCTTGTGAATGTAGCTGAAGGACATTAAGATGGAGGGATATTTGTTTAGACTAGCGTTAAGTAGAAGGGTTTAATGAAAATCGTGTATGAGTAAGATTCATCAACTATATAAAAGTGTAATTCATTTGGCGCATCTTTCAGTGTCCATTCACCTGACAGAAAAAAAAATCTATGGACCTAGAGTAAATTTCTAGCTTAAAGGGGTTTTCTCATCACAGGCTTTCACAGACTTGAGCTGTTTCTGTCTGCTTCAAATCCAGGGGTCTCTCCTCCCAGTAGGTGGGTCTCTCCTCCCTGTAGGTGGGTCTCCCCTCACTAAAGACTGGTGACATCATCATTCTGTGTGAGCAGTGTAAGGGAGAGGATGTCGCAGCTCTGCAGACCTGCTGCAATAGTCAGTTCTCAGGCCTACAGAGTTGTCACCTCCCTCCACAAGCACCTTGTAACCAGAACACCTGTATTGCTGTAAACAGTTATACATACAGCCTGAACTGATGAATCAAATGTGAGGAATGCACTCTGCTCCCCATTCTGTTATAAGGCTGTGTTATCTTGTGGGGGAGTGAATCTAGCAGCTAGAGACTCGGTAATTGCCCAGATTCTTCACATAGGGCTGGGACATGAGCATAGAGAAGAGCTCAGAGAGCCTTTATTATACAGACACAGCCATCACAACAAGCTGAGGCAGCTAGTTTCACTTTCATTTTCCACAGCTCAAAGGGGAGTAAGCACGGAGTGCAGGCAGCCAATCACAGCAAAGGGGGCATGTCCCATCCAGGGGGCGTGTCAAAACAGGTTGAACTAAATATCAGGCAGCAAAGGGGGCGTGACCTGACCTCAGGTTGCAGAAATAGCTCTAGACGTACACAGATTAGCTCATATCTGCTATACTAAATGATTAAGGTAATGCAAACCAGTTGCAAAAGTGCTTATTTTTACTGTCCCCATCATTACAGATATGTTCTTTGTAGCAAGAAAACCCCTTTAATTTTTGCTATTTCTGGTGTAAATTTTAGTAAATCGGTCTGGTTGTGTGAGACCATGCCCTTTTTTCCGGTGTGCCCCACCAAATTTCTGGAATGTGGCTACATCAGCATAAAACTGTTCAAAAGATGCAAATAAGTTTATGCAAACATTTGTAACTTTTTTACACCAGAACACTGGCCTTAATCACTTCATATATTTCCCCCTTAGAATTACATTATTAATTGTGATGTAAAAGTGCAAAACAGAGCAGATCTGTCACCAGCAGCTTGCTATTGGTTTCCTAGTAGGAACCAACTACCCTTAAAAACACATTTACAGGACCAACTTCAAATAATTGAGGTGGTTTTCTGAGATTTTCAGGAACCCCTATATTTGCGGGGATTGCAAAAAAACCAAATCAATTATCGGTGTAAATCTCTAGAAACCCAGAGCTCTACTGTTCCTGGACGGCCCCACATGAGTGACATCACGTACATCGCTCATGTGACCATGCAGCCAATCACTGGCCTCGTTGGTCACATGGCATACATGCAGGCAGAGACCAATGAGGCCAGTAGCTCACAGGACATCACTGCTGGGGGATTGTTGGGGAACCACAGAGATGGCGGCTGTAGAAGTGAATACTATTTTTTTTAAATTGATCTCAGTCCCACCCAATACAGGGGTTCCCCAAAAATGTCTGAAAACCTCTTTAAAGAGGTTTTATCATGATGTAAAATTGATTTGAGAAGATTGCAAATTAAAGAATAAATATTTTCACCATTTAATTCTGAACCATTTTTGTTGCAGCTGCTCCTTTAGTGATCGATAGCAGACAGCTTGTCTCTAGAGAATACGACCAGTGACGAGCTCCTCAGTCCTGGCCGCACATGCTCAAACATCACCTCTCCTCTCAGGCAGCTACTGTCAGTCTCTTCTCTGCTTAGTAATCACACACACTCACTGCTGAACGACTGTTCAACCCCAGATGCTGTCATTCTATTCCTGCCCTCTGTAATACTAACTAATTAGTCAAACAGTGCAAATAAATAAAAAGAAAAAAGAAACCTCAATCAGGTATGTGCATTGAGACCAAAATATGGTTCCTGCAGGGATTTGAACCCTTCTTAGTAATCACACACACTCACTGCTCAGCGAGTGTTCAACCAAGGTAGTGTCATTATACTCCTGTCCTCTGTACTTCTTAGTAATTAATCAAACAGTGCAGATAAATAAAAAGAAAAAATCAACCTATGTGCATTGAGAAATAAAATCCACACATTTGGTTCCGGCAAGGATTTTAACCTAGACTGAAAGGCAGAAGTGCTAACCACTTAGCTACATTGTAGCAACTAACAGCTCTTTCCATAAACATATCTTTGTTTGACTAGAGTGAGCACACTGTGGGGAAAGGCATAGTGATGTCAAGCCTGCTGGGGTCACATGATATGCAGTTCAAACAAATCATACACGCCTCCTTTTGAACACACTGTAAGCTGAAGCAGGACAAATCAGGCGTGAAATGCCCTTATGGTAAGACCCCTGGTCTGTAACCTGTGCTGTGTGTTCCTCGGTGTTTGGAATATTTCCTCATTCTTGTAGACATGATTTATTTTAAACTATGCTTACGCAATGCGTAACACTCCACCACCCTTCAAATTAACACGTCGAGCTGTGATTTCTCTCTGCCGAGGAACTTCGCCCCGTCAGGGATATCTTCCAGTCCTTAAACAAAAACTTCTTCCTGTTTTCTATCTATCTCATCTCGTATCTCTTTCTGTGTAATATATTCAGCGTTCCGAAGCCTTTAAGCTTCATAGAGGCGTTGCCATGGTTACAACGAATCCTGATGTGTGCAGTATTTGCTGTTCCGTATTGTCTGGATATGTTTAGTGGGTGAACAGAGAGAAAACACACATATTGATGTAAGACATCAGTGGAAGTTAAAGGGAACCTGTCTTGATAAAAAAAAGGCCCCTTTTTTTTCTGCAGAAGGGATGTTTTAGGCCCGAAGGGGGCGGCACAGATTGATATACATAGTGCTGGGAAAAGATTTTTGTTGCCCGCTAAATTTTTTGCTTTTCTTTTCCCATTCAAATTTTTTGCTTAGGAGTCCAGTGGGCGGTCCCACTTAGTGAATGGCGAGTCTTTCCCGTGTGAGTGTGCATACAAAGGTGTCAATCACTGAGTTGGACCGCCCACTGGACTCCTAAACCCAAAATGAACAGAGGATAAAAGGAACTATGGCTTCTCCTGAGATGTTTGTTTTAGTAAATACTTTTGTTTCCTGTTAAATTACAATTCTGCAGCATCTTTCTTTAGATTTCTGGGTTGTATTATTCCTTGTAGAAATTTTTTAACAATCTGTCAGCTAGGTGTTACCAATTGGGGGTTTGGGCTTTGCACCAAAGTGGGGGAACATTGTCCCCCAAAAAAAAAAAGGCCGAAAAAAAAAAAAGAAAAAAAAAAAAAAAAAAAAAAAAAAAAAAAAAAAAAAAAAAAAAAAATAAAAAAAAAAAAAAAAAAAAAAGAAAAAAAAAAAAAAAAAAAAAAAAAAACCCCAAAAAAAGGAAAAAAACCAAAAAAAAAACAAAAAAAAAACAAACAAACAAAAAAAAAAAAACCCCGAAAAAAAAAAAAAAATAAAAAAAAAAAGGGAATGCCCATTTGACAGATTCATCATACAAAAAAGAAAGGGTCCAATATTTAGCAAACGATATTTCTAGGGCCAAATTTTGGGTAAGTGACTAGAAATTTGGCGCCCTCAATTTTAAATATGCAAAGGGATTTTTTGACAGGGTTCCCCTTTATTTAAGGGGCCACTATACATCATTTAAAAGCCTTAAAGCTGGGGTGGCAGCGCCTCTCTTATGACATGTTGCCCAAAGGGTTCCCTTTGCAAGAAAAAGTTTATAGGGGTGGTCTGCTTTGGACACTACCTTTTTGTTAGAAGGATTGCCAGGCTAATCATGAGTTATCCCACTACTAGACCACCAGAAATCATTGTAACCTATGGGAAAATCTGTCAGTATGTTCACAAGACGGATTTTAATGCAGATTCCGCCTCAGATTCCACGGTAAGATCATCATGTCGTCTAATGCTATTAATTTGAATGGGCAGTCCGCAATGTATTTTACACCATGAACTACAGCGCTGATTTTTCACACCACAGACTTCAAATTCATGGTGTGGAAAAAAACGAATGGACATGTCCATTCTGTGAAATAGATCCTCCTCCGATTCTGCTTCAGCAGGCGTCACACGAGTAAGCCCTATTGAAATAGGACTGACCTATGTTAAAGTAAGAGGTGAAGTAAAGTAAAAATCCTCGGCAGAAATCCAAGGTATCGACTGAGGATTACACCTTGGATTTTTCCAATAGGAAAAGCCCAATGTGTGAATATGCGCTGGGGGTATGTTCACACGATGAGGCTTTCTAGGCGGATTTCGTGTGGATTCTACTCTAAAATCCTAGTTCAAAACTGAAAAAAATTGGTCCCATTGACCTTGATAGAAAATCTGTGTTGTAGATCATACGAAGCTCCTTTTTCGGCACGCGGTTTTCAAAATTGATGTGCGGCCAAAAAGAAACCTTGAACATACTCATTCTTTGGTAGAAATGTGGAAATTTACTTTTGAATTCAATGGGGTGGCTAAAATCCTCATTCAGTAAGTGCCCTTAACATTTGCACGCATATTGCATGCATATTTTAATGCAGCTCCAAAACCTATAGGCATGAATTGGATTGTTTCTGACAGCAAACAGCCTGTAAAACAAAATCAGAAAAACAGCACTAAATCCACATACTTTAATGAATTCGCAGATGATTCTAAGCTCTGTAAAGTAATCAACACAATAGGGGTTAATGTTCTATTACAAAGGAATCTGGATAAGTTGGAGGCCTGGGATGAGGTTTAACACAGATAAACGCAAGGTCATGCACGTGGAAAGGAAAAATCCATTAAATAATTAATTGCTAAACGGAAAAATGCTAGGTAAAAGTGACCTGGAAAAGGATTTGGGAATCCTGATGGACAGTAAACTTAACTGTAGCAGCCAGTGTCAGGCAGCAGCTGCTAAGCCAAATAGGATAATGGGGTGTATTAAAATGGGCATAGATGCGCATGATGAGAACATCATTCTTCCATTATACAAGTCACTGGTCAGACCACACGTGGAAGATTGTGCACAGTTTTGGGCTCCAGTTCACAGGAAAGACATTGTAGAGTTTGAACAGATAATAAAAGGACTGGGTGGACTACAATACCCAGAAAGATTAGCAAGATTAAGGTTATTTAGTTTAGAGAAAAGACAGCTTAGGGGGGACATAATAAATATGTATAAATATATTAAAGGGGTTTTGCCAAGAAGCGAGTTCTTTATCTCTTATCTGCTCAGGAGAGAAGATAAACTAAGCATGCTGAGTCACGAGGGAGGGGGGGTGAACAGAGAGCGAGGAAGCAGGGAGTGTCTGCAATGATTACTCAAATAATTACATTTCAACCAGTGGATTCTCTATACAGCAGACAGCCTCATACACTGCACTTTTCTCCCCAGTCCCTCCAAAGCTCGTTCATGTTCCCTGTCATCAGATAAGAAGTGCAAACACGCAAGCGCGGCCAGATCAGCTCCCTGTCAGCTCCTGGTCGTGTCTAATGTAAACTATCAGGAAACTAAGAGGGACTGTAGCTCTCAGAGACTTCACTTTTTTGTAATCACATATATTTAGAAAAGTGATTAAATACCCATTTTTGGAGGATCCCACATCAACATTAGATCGTGGCAAAACCCCTTTAAAGGTCAATATAGAGATCTCTCCCAAGATCTATTTATAACCAAGATTGTATCTAGAACAACAGGTATCCTCTACGTCTAGAGGATAGAAGGTTTCTACATGAGGGTTTCTTTACTGTAAGAGCAGTGAGACTGTGGAACTCTCTGCAAGAGGAACTTGTCATGGTGAATTCAGAAACAGAATTCTAAAAGCGTCTGGATGCTATTTCTAGAGCGTAATATTATAACAAGTTATAGTGACCTGGATTCTGGAGAAGGGTCTGGATACATTTCTAGATGTAATAATAGAACAAGTTATAGTGACCGGGATTCTGGAGAAGGGTCTGAATACATTTCTAGATGTAATAATAGAACAAGTTATAGTGACAGGATTCAGGGAAGGGTTGGATACATTTCTAGATGTAATAATATAACAAGTTATGGTGGACCAGGATTCTGGAGAAGGGTCTGGATACATTTCTAGATGTAATAATAGAACAAGTTATATGGGGAAGGGTCTGAATACATTTCTAGATGTAATAATAGAACAAGTTATAGTGACCAGGATTCAGGAGAAGGATCTGGATACATTTCTAGATGTAATAATATAACAAGTTATAGTGACCAGGATTCTGGGGAAGGGGTCCGGATACTTTCAGATGTAATAATATAACCCAAATTATAGTGACATAGGATTCTGGAGAGGGGGCGTTTTACCAGGGTTTTTTTTGATTGCCAATTGGGTCGGAAAAGGGTTTTTTCCCCCAAAATGAGGACATTGGCTTCTACCCCGGGGGGTTTTTCCCTTTCCCCTGATCAACCATAGCACAATAGGCTGAAGTGGTTGGCCTGTTTTGCACTATATAATTATATAGTGCAAAACAGTAAATAGTAGAAACAGAGGTGGAGAGGAAGGAGACACAGCTGCAGATTTTGAAATCAGTATGAGAGCACCCTGAAATTTTATAATCAACTGGAAAAACCAACCTACTCAACTCTTATAGATAGGAAAATTCCCTTTATAAAAACCACAGAGGGAGGAAAAGGCAATTTTGAGGTACACCCAACACTTAATATACAGACGCTCCAAAAAAAGGGCCCAGGATTCAAGATTTTCCCATCAGGAGCGCAAAGTCTCCCCAATTCCTCTCCACAAAAAAATGTGAGTATGAAAATACACCCAAGAAAATCAGGCGACGCCCCTTCCCCCCTAGAAGGTGCTGGTACATTATAATATTTGGAGGATGGGATACGTGGTTATGTTTGTTGAATTCTACGCTGGGCACAGCAGGGCCTTTTTTTTGGGGAATGTAAAAGCTTTTCACCAGCACCGGGTTTTTTTAGCAATCAGGGGGGGAGGGTAAATCTCTGCCTGGCAGACAACAGTAACTTGTGCACCACATTCCTGATGTCCCCAGGGGTGGGCTCCATTACCAATCACAATGCAAGGTGTTACGTGACCTCACTGCAGTGCGGAAAAGGAGGAAAGGACTCTAAACAAAGCGTCTGCTCATCACTACAGGGACAACCGGAGCTGCTGGATGATGCTCCATTCCTACAATGACTTGGGTCTGCCCACATAAAAAGAAAAATTGGGGTTTGCTATACAAATTATTATCTTTTATACAACTAGGGAGGTCAGCAGCTGCAGTGAAGAGGTTTGCAGCTGTAATATGCAACTGCGAATAGAGCAGCCATGGCAGACCTGAGAAAGCCACACACAGATCCTGATAGATTTATCTGCAATTATCCTTCTTATATCAATAGCTGTGAAAACTAACTACTGTAACACCCTTTCTGGGGCTCCGTTACACTCTGCCCCTTCAATCCATTAAACTTGCTCCCCGTCTCCCCCACCTCTCTCCTCGCTACTCCTCTCCCTCTCCCTTGCCAATCCCCCCTTCATGGCTTCCATTGCCAGTAATTTTCCCTTCAATTTGAAAACCTGACCTCAAGGCTACCCCATAACCTCTCCCCTCCATACATCTTGCCTAATCCCCAGTTTTCCCCCCCAACGCAATTCCGCTCCTCAAGGACCTTCTCTCTGTTTCCCCCCTTATCACTCTTCACAAAACCGCTCCAAGATTTCCCCCGTGTTCCCCCCACCTCTGGAACTCCTGCCCCAAAACCAGCTCTCCTCCTCTCTCCCCGGGCTTAAAAAACCAACCTAAAAACCCATCTCTTCAGGATGCCTTAAATTAAGTCCCCTTCTCCCCACACCCCCCAAAAAATGTCTCCCCCCCACCTTCTGCTTTTCCCCCATCCTTGTAGTTGTAAGCCTTTCGGGGCGGTTCTCTCTCCTCTGTGCCATTTGATTGTACATACTGTCAGCATTGAATTTGTTACTTATGTTTTGTTTGAAACCCTTGAATGTCAGGGGCCCGGGTTTAAGGCGCCTAAAAATAAATAATAATAATAATAATAATAATGAAATAGGAAGGGAGGAGAATACCCATAGAAAAGGCTGTACAGAATCCAACCGGTGTGGAAACAACAGGAGTGTGTCGGGCCAACAAGTTGAATGTCGGGATTGATGGGGGATAAGATGTACACACGTGAACTGAACAGTGATGCACAGTACAGGGGTCAACTAAGTGGGCAGCTAAGAAACGTTCTTCAAGGAAAGCAGTGATGCACAGTACAGGCAGGCTTGGACTGGCCCACAGGGGAATAGGAGAAACTCCGGGGGGCCCCCTGAGCAGGTAAAAAAAAAAAATTTTTTTTTTGACTCCATTACATTCTCAGAAGGGAAAAAAAAGATAGAAGAGAGGTAAAAAGCAAGAAAAAGTGGGCATCTACAGTCATTTTACAGGCTGAGGGGGGCCCCTAAAAATAAAACCCCAACCGGGGGGCCCAAAAAAACTCATTGGTGGGCCCTAGTGTCAACTCCCCCTGTGGGCCCAAGGATTTCCATTCCACACTGGTACGGGGACCCGTAGTGGGAAGAACAGGAAACAGCTAAAAAGACGGGGGCTCATCAGGAAAATGTTCTTCAAGGAAAGCTGTGAAGATATTTCCAAACTAAAAACTAGGACAGAGAAATCTGGAGGTGGAGAACAAACTGTCCAGATAGAAGAAGGCAGCAAGAGAAGTAGGAAAAAGGAGAAGGGATGGACTTGAAGAGACAAAGATGAACCAGGCCCCTGAATGTGGTCAGCAATCAACAACACTGGAACCCTTTTGTCATAGCCCTAACCCCTTTTAAATGACCCCCTGAGAATACCCCAGTAAAAAATGTAATGTTTCATTAAAACCCCCCTTGAAACGCCAGTGGTTTTGGGGCCCGTTAAAATGTCACTATGTGTTATGCTCTTGGAAGGGTTGGGAGGTGTGGTTGCACCCCAAGGAAAAAGTAGGACCCGCGAAAAACCAAATGACTTTTTTCCCCGGGAGGAATTCAAGTGCAACCCAAATACGGGAAGCCCGAGCGGCTTCCCGTCGTTCCCCCGGTAGAAAAAGGTTCTATGGAAAAAAGGCCGGGTTTGCCCCTGGCCCCCTTTTTTCCCCAGAAGGCGGGTTTGCTGGCTAAAGAGGGGTGTCCCGGGGGTCTTGGTCAGTCTTCCTGGTCAAAGGGTGGGGACCCAGGATTTTGGCTTGGATTTTCAAATCCTCTATGTCAACGGGCGTTGGCAACTCTCCCGTTAACCATGGCTCTATCTGAGAACACCTAAGGGCTTGAATGCTACCTTTTATACAATTTTTTAGGGGATCTAAATCTCTAATGAGAGGGTGGATGGGAAAAGCCAACCTTTACACAACATTGTTACAATTTCAGTCTCTGATATTTTTGATGAGTTTCCCATTCCCCTTTGGAAAAAGACTCGCTTTTTTTCAGATGTGAAAAGGGTCCCTGTCTGAGTTTTTCCCCTCCAAAACCCGAAAAATTTCTAGCAAAGTGGAAATTTCCCAACTTCTCAGTCCATGGTAGGATCTCGGGTCTCTCAGCATTTTTGGGTTGTGTTCCCCCCCCACAGTGCCACAAAAACAAACATTTTAAATAAACTTTTAAAGCGGGGTGTAACAATAATGTTAGATCAAGCAAAAAGAAAGGGTCAATAAAATTGAAAAAAAAAAAATTTTTTCAAAAAACACGGGAATGTGCAAATAAAAAAATATCATCCTTTTTTCCCCTAATTATAGTGTACAGTTGACCAAATAGTAAAAATAGTTTAAAACTCACCTCCCAAAATTGTATGTGAAAAATCCTCAAAATATGCTTCCCAAAAAACATCAGATTTTATCTAGAAAAGCTCCTACAAAAGGGTTACCGGGCTCCCAAGTTTGTTTAAAATAGCAAAAAAACCGAATCTGGCTTTTAAAATCAAAGGATTCCCTGGGTGTCCATAAATATGTAAAAATTTTAGTCTTTAAAAAAAACTTTCAGTATTTACATCTTTCACCAATAACAAATCTTTTCCAATTTTAAAAAATTTTTTTTAATTGTCAAAACTAAGTTTGCCAAATTTTGCTATAAATTTTGAGAGCGCAAGAAGGGGAATACGTAGGGTGCACTACGGCCCCTAAAAGTGCCATCAAACATATGTTGTGCAGACAAACCAAAATTTTTAAATCTCAGCGGTATCTAAACAATTTTATGATGTGCACGGGGAGTTTAAGCACACTTACTGTGAAGGCTGAACAAGATATAAATCGTACAGGTGGGGCCCCATAGGGAAAATCCTGGCCAGAGGGTTTTGGGGATTTTCCACCCCGACCCCAGAGACCCCGGGGGTTAAACATACCCAAAATATCCAAAATATTATTAAAAAGGTAACATAAGAAATAAGTTGATATAGTGGGGTATTTACAAGTGTTTTAAATATAAGCAATAAGTCAGGTTTTTTTTTTGTTTTTTTTTTTTTTTTTTTTTTTTTTTTTTTTTTTTTTTTTTTCAAGCAGGAACTGACGTCATGTATGAAAGGTCCTTATATGGAGATAGGGAAAAGTACAAAAGCCTAGTAAGGGGTCATGTGATCCCAAACGCGGTCGGCAGTCTAGCTCCATTCTGTCCACACCCATCTAGGTGAAGGTCTTCTGTTTATTTGTGCATGTTTGCCTTTGGATTTTAAATGAAAGAAATAAATCTTGTATTTTTTAAAAGCCCGGTTTCACCCGCATATATTTTTTCTCCCCATCTGACCCCCCTGTTGTTTTGCTGAAGCTGGTTTTTCTTTGATTGCTGGTAAACAATATAAAACATAAGAAGTAGTAAAAAAAATAAAAACCCTGATACCAAGATGTAAGGGGGTTTTATGGCCCTTTTGGGAAAAATAGGTTGATTGTCCCCCAAACCAGTACCCCTTGTTTTGGGCAAACAATTATATCAATCAAATTTTTAAAAAATATGAATGAAAACCAAAAGAAACCATAGGTATTGTAGCCCCTTATCAACGAACGAAAAGTGCAGGAGAGAATTTGTTTTTCTTTTCTCCTGGCTTTTAAAAGCCCACTTTGTTTCCTACATTATCATTTCCAAGAAAACCATAGATGTTTGTGTATGTGACTGACAGCATAAAGTTCGAAAGGAACACTTTGAATAAATTAAATGTAAAAGAAATCTAATACTTCGACATGCAGTAAAAACGGCCAAATGGGAAAGGGGTTTTAAAGGGTTTTAAATTTAAAAAAGTTGGTGACCCCAAAAAAAACGATAGGAGACAAGCGTATTTTGGAGAAGCCTATCTTCAGTCTGCTATATTTTTGGGAGCACTCTGGGTTGGCTAATAAGGGTATTCTGATCAATAAGAACACACTGTTATGGGGAACTCTGACCTTGTTAATGCAGTTTTGTTATCACAAACATCGATGGCCCCGGAAACTCCCCATTTTGAATGGAGGATTGGCTGCACTTGCGTGATCACCCTTCATTCATTTCTATGGAATTTCCGAGTACTTCGGCTTCATTCAAGACCTCATATAAAATGAATCCCCACTTCTCCATTCAGAATGGGTAGTTTCAGGGGCCCATTCTGGTATTAGATGTTCTTCCCAGAAGTGGGATCTGTACCTATCTGACATTGGGGTCACCTATTAATTTGGGCAAAAAAGTTTGTAAAGACAAAGCCCCTTCAAGGGCTTACTTTGATTTTCTTTATGGGAAATTCTGAAATTAAAGGGGTTATTCAGGTCATTTAAATAACTATTTTAGCTACCCTGCCCTGAAAATAAAAAATACTTATACTCACCTCTCCTCTCACCTGCCTTCCAGCGCTGCCACTGTCTTCCCTCTCTGCCGGTCTTCTGTTTACTCTAGACTTTGGCCGAACAGAACATCACCCAATTGGTGGCTGTCATGTGTCACTTATTGACATCACTTTCAAACTGTGATGTCATATATTGGCACGTTACCGCTTATCAATCGTGAACACTGGGACGTCCCCTTCAGCCCCAAAAAGGGAAAAGAAAAAATGGGAGGAAAGGGCAGTGCAGGCCCGGAATTTTGGGGGGGAAGAGGTGAGTATAAGCTTTATAATTTTAGCAGGGCAGCAGTATGCTTAAAATATTTTATCAAAACACCCAGGAAATCCCTTTAATTGTAGGGACACTTCAAAAAAAGTTTTTCCCCCCCTAATACACTTTTGGGTGTTTATTCAAGCACTCTGCTAATGTGTATGACAGCATACTTGTACTGTTTGTGGAGACACTGGTGCAGTTGAAACCAGAAGTTTATTACATTATAAAAAGCCCCCTCTGCTGTTTTTTCCTATCTGACATGAAAACAGAATAAACCCTTCCCCCTTTAGGCAATTAGGAACCAAAATTTTTTTGTATTTGAAAAAGCCCGAATAAAAGAGTAGGAATTTTTTTTCATTTTTATTTCTTTCTGCAAAGTCAAAAGTTTTCATACACTAGGGGTTTCCTGCCTTTATTTAAAATTTTGGGGGCCCAAAATATATGTCATGTGTTGAAAAATTCTGATAGGGTTTTTTAGCAACATCTGAGTTAATTAAGACACAAAATTTTAAAGTATTTTTTAAACACACCGAAACACCCGATTTTTGTGTAACCATGGGGGAAAGTCTAAAAAAATCAGCCCGAAACAGGGAAAAAAATTGTGGGCTTGCACAAGTTGGAAATCCTTTGGTGCTATTTCCCGTACCTTAAGGTGCCCTTTTATCTGTACAAAAAAGAGGGAAATGTCCCGCCAGCATATGCTCAGAAGGAACCGGTTCTGTTTACAAGATAACTTCTTTGGTCCGACTGTACATATCAACCCAAGAACAAAAGCAAAAGTTTTTGTAAAGATTGGCAGAAGCTGGAAAGTTTTTGTCATTACCCACAGTGAAAAGTACGTATAAAAGGGCTAAAAGCCACTCTCCCCGGAAAGAAGCCATACTCCAAAAGAAACATATAAAGACAGAATTAATGTTTGTAAAGCCAACCAGTCTGGTTGACCCTATGAAAACTTTTTAAGTTAACCACCTTTTTGGGGAAACCCCTTTGACATTTTGGGAGGTAGCTAATCAACTTTGATAAATCTGAAATAAGCCCCCAGTTTTTTTTATTTCCCTAGAGCAATGAAAATTTCCAAACCGGGAATTAGGGTTTTATAGCTTAGTTCCCAAAATTTTTTTTTTGGTCGAAAGGGGCTTCAAAAATGGACAAGACTTGAAGCATACTGCCAAACTTTTTACAAAGTGGCTTAAGGTAATGAAGTCAAATTTTTTGGATGGGCCCTCACAAAGCCTGATTCAAGTCTTTGAAAAAAATTTTTGGGCAAACTTTAAAAAAGGGAGGGGGCGAGCAAGGGACCCAAACCGGCTCGTTTCACCAGTTCTTCGGGGAAAAGGGCCAAAATTTTCCCACCAACTATTTTGAGAAGCTTGTGGAAGGGTTTCCCCCAAAAGTTTCACCCAAATCATACAGTTTAGGGCAAAAAACTAAAATACTAATGAAAATGTTGGAAACTTTTGACTTTTCAGAAAGTAATAAAAAAACCTTTAAAAATTTCTCTCATTATTCTGGCATTTGGCAAATAAAAATAAATTTTTGGGTTTTTTAATTGACCTAAAAGGGGAATTTTATCTGATTTCATGTCAGATAGTGAGAAAAACCTGCAGATGGGGCTTTTTATATAGTGGCAGGAAACTTCTGGTTTCAACTGTATATAAAATAAAAAAAGGCAAAATTACTGATTAATTGTTTTGCATTCCCCCAGATAGAAGTAATAAATCTTTCACCATGAACCCAGAAATGGTGCCATTAAAAATATAACTTGGCCAAAATAACAAGCCCTCACACGGCTACCACAATGGGCAGCACAATGGGCAGTGGATTATTGGTTAGTTGTTCCTGGGTTCAAATCCCACCAAGCACAACATCTGCAAGGAGTTTGTATGTTCTCCACGTGTTTCTATGGATTTCCTATTGTTACCGCCACATTTCAAAACATGCTGATAAATTAATCTGGAATTTAGACCGTGAGCCCCAACGGGGACAGGGACCAATGTGAATAGCGACAATCTCTGTACAGCGCTGTGAAATATAATGGCGCTATATAAATTTATTTAATACATATAAGGGAAAAAAGTGAATGCTCGTGGAAGGCGGGATGAAAAACAAAAAAATAAAAAGCTTGGCCATTAAGGGATTACTGGAAATAAGCATCAATATAAATGCTGCTTACAAACGCGGATCAATTGTCACCTACAGCTTGCGCTATTGTTATCTGCTATCAGCCATTTCCTGCAACTCTTCATGTTAGGAGCGGACCTTGCTATGATCTGGACGTCTGCAGATTTGTAAAGTGCTTACACTAAAGCAGAAAAGAACCATTATAGGAGCAATCAAACCAACCACAGTAACCGAGAGGAGAAAGTATCCAGTAATCGGCAAAAGAGCATCCCATGTATATGAAAGCCGTGCGTCCATTCAGGTAGTATTCATTAGAAACAATGGCACCTGAAGAATCCTATGTCCTTGGCCGGGTCTGTAGCGTAATGATAAAGATCACATTTTCTAATGACTACTTCCCTATGTAATTCTATAGGACAGCTCTGGCTTTTCACATTCACACACATTGTAGGAGATAGTGAATTACACAATTCAGTCCTAACACAATGCTGTCTTATACCTCAGCAGATCTGCCCGTATCCATGGATGGGTCTTACTGCCCTGGACCAATAGGGACGACCAATGAAAAAGTTATCTCTACACATTATCTAATGATTGGTTTAGGGTAAGGCTAGATGAGTGTAATGCAATAGTAAATTATGTGGGGGTCACTGTGGTGGCACGGTTAATTGCACTTTGGCTGTCATTATAGGGACATTGTATTTTATATGTAAATGGAGATTCTCTGTAATCAGGTTGGTCCCTGTTTAATATTTTACCACCAGATGGTGCTGTCATATACTCTGTATCAGACCTGTACAACATATGGCCGCTGGACCTCATACAGCCCGCCAAAGAATTTGTTGGCCCAAAAACAGAATTGCAAAGGGACGGGGTTTGTGCAAACTCCATCCCAAATTGGGTGTACCTAGAAGGTTTGTGGTGGTCTGGGGCCGTTCCCGTGTAATCTGGGAGCACTGATGGAGGCTCTGTGGGCATTCCCAGCTGGTTTTGGCCCCCAGCTCCTGCCAAGCTGTGCAGGTCTGCGTTATATGAATACATAGATCATGCTAACCCAGTAGGAGTAGCAAAACGGTGTAGTATATTATTCAACCGCTATATGGTGCTGTCATTGTGTAAATCAAAGACTAATGTAGGAGCAGGCAACAGGGAAATCAAATGGTCTCCCTCCCTGGGTAATTCTTTCAAATGAGCTAATGTGCTGTTTTATATTGCAACACTAGATAGTTCTGTTATATATTATATAAATACATCAATCTTGTAAAGTAACTAGAAGCAACAGTATAGTATATTTTTATACCACTAGATGTAAGACATCCAAATTTCTCTCCTCTACCGCAGGTAAAGCAATTCTTTCAAGTTAGCTTACTAGCTGTTTCAATTTATAACAATAGAGGGTGCTGTAACCTACACTAAATGAATACATCAATAAATCGATTCTGTTAAGCCACTAGGAGCAGCATAACTGTGTAGTATATTATATCAGTAGATTGTGCGGTCATTGAGGAAAATCAAAGACCCATGGGGGAGCAAGTAGCAAAGTGTCCACATCATCCCCACTGGGTAATTCTTACAAATTAGATCATTAGCTGTTTCATATTGCACCAGTAGATGGTGCAATCACATACTCTACATAAATACATACATCCTGTTAAGTCACTAGGAGCTACATAACAGTGTAGTATGTTAGTATACCACCAGATGGTGGTGTGATTGAGTGACATCAAAGACCTATGGGAAAGCAGGCAGTATGACCAAATTTCTTCCCTCTTCCCCAGGTAAGGTAATTCTATGAAATTAGCTATCTAGCTGTTTCATTTTGTACCAATAAATGGTGCTGTAAAATACAATAAATAAATACATGAATAAATCAATTCTGCTAAGCCTCTAGGCTAGGAGCAGCATAACAGTGTAGTTTATTATTCTATCAGTAGATGGTGCTGTCACTGAGTAAAATCAAAGACACATGAGGGAGCAGGCAGCAGTTCATCCAAATCACCCCCTGGGTAATTCTTACAAGTTAGCTGTTTCATATTGTATCACTAGATGGTTCTGTCATTTGCTACATGAAGACATAAAGCCTGGTCAGCCACTAGGAGCAGCATAACAGTGTAGATTGTTCTCTTACCACTTGATGGTGCTGTCTCATATGCTGCCTAAACACATACATCCTGTAAACCACTAGGAGCAGCATAACAGTGTAAAATGTTCATTTACCACTATATGCTACCTGAAGACATAGGAGCAGCATAACTGTGTAGTATGTATTTATACCACTAGATGGCGCTGTCATATATGCTGCCTAAAGACATACATCCTGTAAGCCACTAGGAGCAGCATAACAGTGTAATATGTTCATATACCACTAGATGGTGTTGACATTGAGTAAAATAAAAGCCCATATGGAAGCAGGCAGAAAGACATCCACATTGTCCCCACCACAACCACCAACCCACCTAGGGTACTTCTTTTGAATTGGCTGATTATTGTTATTTATTTAAATTTGCATACAGTGTGTGCCTTCTAGATTTGCATGCAGGCTTACATCCTACTGTACTTATAAACAGCCTCTACATTTTGCAGGGCGCTTTAACCATGGTTCTTAAGGAAGATCTGTTACCACTCCTTACATATTTGTTTTGGTAAAGACTTATATTACCAATGAAATAACAATTAGACTTTGCATTGTACCATCCCTCTGCTATTCCTCCTGGAAATGTGCAAATAGAAAGGTATTATCATTTTCCTTGTCATGGGAGTGTGTTCTTGTGCTGCTTGACATGATCACCTGTAAGAAATGGTGAATGTCTTTCTAAACAGAGATCTGCTGAAATTCCTTAGGATATGTCTACACAGCAAAATGACGTCCAAAATCCGATGGCATTTTAAAATCACTGGATCGCGGTTTTTGATGCAGATTTGTGCTAAAAACACCGTCGGCTTTCGGATTTGCCATCGGCCCCGTACACTGAATGTTCGGGAGTCCAGTTGCAATCCGACAGGAGACACAGCATGTTTTAAAATCCGCTGGAATCCGGCACATTTCAAAACCGATCGTAAAAAAATCCGTGCTGTGTAGATTTTCCGACTGGTATTTAGTCTTTTTTTGGCACACAGGGGGGAGGGTGGCTTTTGGCTGCAGTTTGTGGATTCAGCCCTCCCCCTTTACACCCACATGTTCATGTTCTGCCCGAAAACCGGTCGGAAGAATGAACATGTTATAAGTTTTTTGGACCGGCAGCGGTGTTAAAAACCATCCAGCAGAAAATTCGTGCAGTGGTGACTGCTGCAAGGATTTTCAATTAAAATCAATATAAAAGGCTGACAGTCGGTTTACAGGCGGTTTGCAAACCCTGCCGTGGGGACGAGCCCTAAAGCTATGTTCACACGGCTTAAAATGGGCCGTATTTCGGTCCGTAATTACGCGCCAAAGTGCGCAAATTACGGGCTGGAAAACGGCCCCAGTCATTACGGTATTCACAGTTCTCATAGAGAACTATGGATTACATCTCTTCTCCGTGCTCGGCGAATCCGCTGGGCGGGGAGATAAGTGACATGTGGATTACCAGCGGCGTATACGCGCCGCTGGTAATACAAGTCAATGGGCCGGCGAAGTGTCGGCCCCCCGCTCCCTCCCCCGCCCACACGGCGTAATTGCGGGGCGTGATTACGTCCCGCAGTTAAGCCGTGTGAACATAGCCTTACTGGGACAAAATATTGCAACCTCTATAGTCACTTTTGAGGAATACTCATGGCAAAAGTGGTACAATGAGGGAGATTTACAAGCAAACTGTGACAGCAATAAAGAAGAAATTGTACCAAAAAGTGCAGAAAATTTTTTACTCCTTTATTTTTTGTGTTCTAGAAACTTTAAAAAAAAAATTGGGGCAACTTTGAAAAGTGTCCAGTAAAAGGGGAATCTGTCCCTATTATTAATGAGTTGCAACAAAGTTATCAATATTCTTGTTCCTGAGAGAGGGGCGGCTGCTGGAAAACCCTTCATTATTATTTATTCCATGTATACCAGGACATTTTCGAGTCTTGTTGTTTAGTAAACTATGATAGATTTGTGGTTCCGTCTTCTGGCACCAACACTTAAACTATTTAGGTTTTCAGTGCGTATTCAGAAAGGACTAACTGTATATTAATGCAAGATTAATGACCTCTCTGCCATTTAATTCCCATTACGGAGCAAGCACAAAATAGATCAACTTTGGCTGACTTAGACCAAATTTACATGTAGCGGTAGGTGTGAACCCAGCCTAACTGATAAGAGGATCCCAGACATCAGTGCATCACTAGTCATTTGTTAATGTTATGTTTTAGGATATTTTTGCGAAAACTGGGGGTCAGTAAATAATGTTGAGCTTATAAACTGTTAAGCAGTGGTCCCCAAACCAGTTGTTTCGAAACATCAACACCCATGAAGTGCTGCCAGCCTGAGGAGCCACTCCAAATTGACTCATGGTTACCTTGTCTATGGTTGCTATAGCATCTCACCAATGCAAACTGTAGCCGCCCTGACCCCTCATATCTGTCAAAACAATCGGCATGTGTTGGGCTTCTTCTGTAGTCATTATGTCATTTGGTTTGAGCAATGTCGTAGTACAGGTTTGTTTGTGTACTCTCTTATCAAAAAGACACTTACAAGTCATTAAAATCAAGCTCTAGTCATTTCCCTCCAAGGAGCCACCACCAATCTTAACTGCTAAACATGTAGAAACATGTAGAGAGGTTACTCTTATCCTAGGACACCCCCACCTTCCAAGCACAGGGTGGGAGAATAGTGAATACTGTTTACAGACATGGCTGTTGGCCGAGGAAACTTTGACTAAGGGTATGTCCACACGATATACTGCGGCGGGTGCAGTACGCACCGCAGTACATTGTGTGTTTCAGGAGCTCGTGCTAATACGCGTGTACTCCCGGAGCGCGGGGGGGGGTTCAGCCCGCCAGCCCCATAAACATGCATTACTCACGGCACGTATTTGCCGTAAATAAATGACATGTCGCTTATCTCCCTGCGTGTACAATATGATCGTATTGTACAAGCGGGGAGAGGAGGCGTAATCCATAGTTCTTTATGAGAGCAATGGAATACCATAAATATGGGGCGCATTTCCCCGCGTAATAAGCGCAGTACGCGGCAAAATGTGCCCCAAAATAAGCCGTGTGAACATAACCTAACAGCCACACAAATAATACAGAAATCGGGTTCAGGTCATTTTCCCTTGCCATGGTAAACCCTTTCTGCTGTCGAGATGTAGGTTTGACTACATGGCCTAAACGCTACACCATAGCCAACATAGAAACAATTTATTTTTTCGATTTAGGATTCTAAACCCGCTGAAAATCCAATCGTTCAGGCAGCCCATAGACTTTAATAGAAAAAAAACAACCTATAGTCTACACAGGTCATTTTTTTCTGCTTGTTTTCTGGCGCCGGCATATTATGGTGCGTTTCCACAGCAAAGACCAAATACCGGTCGGTTGTCTTTTTTGACACATAGGGGAGGCAGCTTTTGTCCGTGGTTTGCGGATTCAAGCCCCTTCACACCCACATGTTCTGCCTCAAAACCGGGTGGAAAAATCAACATGTTCTAAGTTTTTCATTACGTCGGCGGTGTCAAAAACCATCCAGTGGAAAATGCGTGAAATGGGGACAGCTGCACTGATTGTCTATTAAAGTCTATTGGGGAGCGTTGCATGTCAGTTTTCTAAAACCGCAAACCATCTGGAAAACCGACCAAAATACCATGCCGTGTGGACAAGCCCTTATACAGGACGTTGTATAATACGCTGGCGTCGTGAGTTTTGCCGTCAGTTTCCTACATATGGGCCGACGGCAGAAAAAATGCGAACCGACCGTGTTTTTTATGCAAAACGTGACAAAAACCACAGTCGTAGATAAGACAAAAAACGGTCGACTTTTGGACAGTTTTTATCCAACGTTGTGTAGATATAGCCAAACACTCACCGCTCAAATAGATCTGGGGAATTGTTTGTCCACAACACAGTCAGGAGAGTTTGGAGTTGGTGATGGCAAAATGTATTTGTGCCACAGATTTTTAGATAAGACCAGCGACATCTCCTAACATATCTGGTGTAGTAAATACTTTTATACAATATAATTCAGTATCTATCAGCACTAATAGGAACATGCTGGAGACTGAATGACTCCAACAAAGTAAAGGGTCATCTTTAAAGAGGACCTGTGGCCATTTCTAATATCTCTCTGTGTTGAAAAAAACATGAAAAACAATCCTGGACCCTTTTCTCTTATAACTCTGTGTTGTTCCTCTGTTATTCCTCCTAGAAATGTATTACTGAATCTGTCAGATGGGTGGTACCTATTGGGGTTGTGTCTCTTCACAGTCTGACATTATCCAATCAGTGTCATCAGAGTCATTATCCAATTGTGGTTGTGTCCCCATACACACTGACTCTGTAGACACGGATTGGAAACTGTCACGCGGTGCAGGACACATCCCCCTAATTGGTAACGCCCAACTTACAATATTTAGATCAGCTTATAACTAATAAAGAATTTAATTAATCTTGTTTATTGGATTAAACTGTTTGACCAAAACCAGATGCTTTAGGCGGCCCAATGGACCCTCAGAGACAACTGGCAGTTAGCTTATTTTTGCCCAGTTCTGGCCAGTACAGAGGTGCCCCTAGATTTCAGAAAACCCCTTTACTGATGTTAAAAAAAACTCCATTTTATAGATGCACTATTTATTCTCCTGTCAGACCTGGTTCACACCTGTGTCGGGGGTTCAGAGCGGAGCCTCCTGCGCAGATTCCGTCAGAAATGATAGAAAACATTGTGCAGCATACATCGCTACTATTTTCCACTAAAATGACAGCCACCAAGACAGAAACCTGACATCATGGTCAGTGGCCTTTGTTAGGCGCCATTAGGGTCCGTTCACACAGCACAGTGCAAATATCAGTCAGAAATCCCGGTATTTGTACTGTTTTTGTGCCGTGCACACAGCCGCCGGGGGAAGGCTTTTCTCCGCGGTTTGCGGAGAAAAGCCCCCCCCCCCCGTCACATAGACATGTTAATATTCCGTCCAAAAACCAGTCGGAAGAATGAACATGTTCTATGTTTTTTGGACCACCAGCAGTCTGAAAAACCGCCGGGCGGAAAATCCGTGCAGTGGGGACTGCTGCGTGGGTTTTCCATTAAGGTCAGTGTAAAAGTTTTTCAGCCGGTTTACAGCCGGTTTTCAAAACCGAGAACTGGCTGAAAAACCGTGACGTGCGGACATGGCCCTAGTGTCCATCTTTTAATGGATCTACTGTAGCCTCTCGATTGTAGGTTCTGAATGGAACCGCCAATGCTGATGTGAAAAACATAAAAAGGAAGCAGCTTTAATAGCTTTTAAAAATATTCCAAAAAACATTTTTATTCCTCTATAAAGTGCAAAGTTTCAATCTATACATAAGTATTGATAAAGCATAAAGATTAAGACCTATATACTGTACAGGTTGAAACATTGCACTTTATGGAGGAATAAAAATTAGTTTCTGAATTTTTCAAAAACCCATTAGAACCTGCTCTATTTTTAATGTTCTTTATAGCGATTTCTTGACTCCAGGGGTTCAGGAGTCTGGGAGTTTTGAACTGTAAAAAAAAAGGGTGGCACATGAATGAATGAATGAATGAATGAATGAATGAATGAATGAATGAACCTGTCAAAATTTGGTGTGTGGTATACCTTGCATAGTAAAACTGATGCGCCTAATCTAGGCGTACAGCAAAATGTAGGCACATAGCATATCATTGCTCGAGTATTTAATGCACCTTCTTTAGGCACATTCAGATGTGTTGTGCCTGATGTATAATGCGCCTAGTTTGGGTGTATTACAGTTCACTTATATAGAGAATAGGGCATCAACAGTTTTTTTGGCGCAAAATACACCCAAAAAAAATGGCGCAGCCCTAATGGGACATGCCTCCCATAGTGTTTACTTTTTTGCTAGTGCTATTGGCACCTGCTTTGGAAGCAGATGTGAACCAGGTCTTCTGAATTTAATCAAATCCTTGTTATGCTTAGAGATCAGATACTATTTGTTGTGTGCAATAAGATTTTAATATCTTAATCACAGCACTGTATAATAAGACACATCACTCATCTATGATATGTGCACTTTTTACTGAACCTACACAGGACACCAAAGTCAACTCAGCATTGACTGGGAAGGTGATACATGAAAGCACTGAGGGGATCTACAGGTATCTACAGGTATGTGGCTGGGTGCCTCTGTTTAGTCTCAGTTGCCATCGGTAGCAGACATTCTGCCTACGTCTCTCTATGTTCCTATTGTTAGGAGGACACAGGGCAATTTCACGTAACTTACTTATGTCAGACTCGATGAATACAGCCGACTGTTGTGTAACGAATGCCCATTACTCAGGATGTGACATGCACTAAAATAAAACTACACAAGACCATCCAGGAGACTACTAGAAGAACTCACATCAATACCCCTTTTCCCCATCTCATTAGATATCAACAGACAGAAACTTGTGTAACAGCTGTGAACCCCGGGCGCCGGCCCCATAGAGCTGCATTACTCGTGGTGCGTAACCGCCGCAAATAATTGACATGTTACTTATCTCCCCGCGCGTACAATACGCTCGCAATTACGCCTGAAAATAAGCCGTGTGAACATATCCTTAGACTACAGCCCAACCACTCCACTTCAACAACTACAGACTGCACCAAAATATGGTCCCTGAGACATTCAGGTGTACAAATTGTGCAAATTGTTCCACCGCAATCACTCAGCATTTGTCCTAACACATTGGTATAGATTATGGTTTGACCTAATCTCTAACAGGAAAATCACTGCCGTTGTCATGAGGTTTGCAGCAGTTTCCACTGCCATGAAGAAAATTGTACAAGTTTCTATTGATGAGGTAGAAGCAGATGAAGTATACCCTATAAAATACTATTATCGGCCATTGTTAGTCCCTAGGCAATATAAACCACTTGGCTGAGAAATCACAATGCCCAAGATCCTTCTTTACGACAGCACAGTAATCTGCATTGATTGCAGTGCTGAAAAGGGTTAAAATGTTTTCTCCAATACCGGCAATAAGGACTCACATTACAAACCGGCCCTATACTGTGCGTATATTTTTGAATATCAGGCGCAATAAGGTAAAAAATATATACTGTATTGCAGTGGAGCCTATGTCTACAATGCACAAAATGTAGTCAACTTGTGACCATGTTGAGTCTGTTTTGAGCCATATATATTTTATTTGTGGGATAGAAATGTATAGTATCCTGAGGCATTCTCTCCTATAGAGAACATATACAAGGCCTAAATACAGACCATACATGGTGGCAAGTTGACTGAGTATGCAATCTATAGACACTAAAAACAGTTTTGTTCAAAAATGTACACCAAGAACCTCAAATTTTTTTCATATATTCCATAGTAACAGTAATGCTGTTCCAAAAATTTTTTATGTCCTCTTTGACCGTTTTTAGTGCCTATAGAGTGCTGCTGATATTGTATTGTATTTGCATAGCTTTTGCTGCCACAACAGTGTGCACCTATACGTTTATTTTTCAAAACGGATGTGTTGACCAGATTTTATTTTTTGATTAACCGAGTATGGTCTGTTGTAGCCTATGGCTAGGCTGTGGTATGTGGTACATGACAAAGAGGGCGGACCCCCAAAAAGTCGTGCAGTTTGCTACAACCTGGTGAGAGAACAAGTGGTGTTTCCGCATGTTGCTACTGATTTGCTAAGGAGCATTATAATTTGAAAATATGACATTGATGCCGCACTAAGGGGGACATGTATGAAGATTGGCGCGTTGAAGCGCCTGTTTTCAAATATTTTACCGTGAAAACTGTGCCTCATGTATGCCGGTGCCGAAGTGCGCTCATAAATGCGGGACAAACTTCGACACCTCTGGCAGATGGACCACATTGAAATAGGTCTGCCTGTAGGAGCTGCAATGCGCCTCATTTTGCCGACCCACATTCATACATGCGCTGGAGTTTTCAAATGTGGTGCGTCCCGCCCCAGACGCCCCTTCATGTTAGGCGCATTAGAAAGTGGCGAAGCTTGCGCATAACACCGCATAGGTGCGTCCGACAGCGGAGCCGGCACAGTGAGGCGCAGTATACGCCTGAAAATGTGTGAAAGCTCCGATCATACATGTCCCCCTAAATGTATGCATGCCAGCGAAAAGATCTAAAACGACCGCAAGGTATTCACTCTATTACTGTTCATGCGCTTACGCTACCATGATTGACTTTATTATAAGTTGAAGGAGCTATAAAAAATATATTTGATAAGCAAGAAAATGGAAGGTGAAGACTTTCTGTGACCTTTTGTAGTGAATTATGCTGTGGTATGGATCAGCATACCTTTTTGCAATATGTATGCGGGTTGATTAATGATGTGATCACTATATTTACTATTTTGCCATAGGCAAACTTAAAGGGCTTGTTCACACGGCATTTTGGATCCTTTTTACAGATCCGTTTTTGACACTTGAAAAGCGCATCCGGAAAGCGGATCCGCAAAACGCAGCAGTTGTTACTTTATTTGCATCCGTTTTCAATGCTTTTTCACTTGCGTTTTACGCATCCGCTTTCCGGATGCGTTTTCAGGGGGGAGGGGGGAGAGAGAGAGTCTCTCTCTCTCCGGCTCATCCATTCATATATGTCAGCCCCAGCTCCTCCATTCATATATGTCAGCCCCAGCTCCTCCATTCATATATGTCCGCCCCAGCTCCTCCATTCATATATGTCAGCCCCAGCTCCTCCATTCATATATGTCAGCCCTAGCTCCTCCATTCATATATGTCAGCCCCAGCTTCTCCATTCATATATGTCAGCCCCAGCTCCTCCATTCATATATGTCAGCCCCAGCTCCTACATTCATATATGTCAGCCCCAGCTCCTCCATTCATATATGTCAGCCCTAGCTCCTCCATTCATATATGTCAGCCCCAGCTCCTCCATTCATATATGTCAGCCCAGCTCTTCCATTCATGTATCTCAGCCCCAGCTCCTTCATTCATGTATGTCAGCCCTAGCTCCTCCATTTCATATATGTCAGCCAGCTCCTCCATTCATATATGTCAGCCCCAGCTCCTCCATTCATATATGTCAGCCCCAGCTCCTCATTCATATATGTCGCCCTAGCTCCTCCATTCATATATGTCAGCCCCAGCTCCTCATTCATATATGTCAGCACCCAGCTCCTCCATTCATATATGTCAGCCCCAGCTTCTCCATTCATATATGTCAGCCCTAGCTCCTCCATTCATATATGTCAGCCCTAGCTCCTCCATTCATATATGTCAGCCCCAGCTCCTCCATTCATAAATGTCAGCCCCACCACCTCCATACAAATATGTCAGCCCCAGCTCCTCCATTCATATATGTCAGCCCCAGCTCGTCCATTCATGTATGTCAGCCCCAGCTCCTCCATTCATATATGTCAGCCCCAGCTCCTCCATTCATATATGTCAGCCCCAGCTCCTCCACCATTTCAAATCTCCCGCACCTCCACTGTCACCGCTCCCACAGCCGCCGCTCACCTCCGATCCCCCTGCGCTCCCGCTGCCGCCACTCACCGCCGATCCCCCTGCGCTCCAGCTCCCGCCGCTCACCTCCGCTCCCGCCGCTCACCTGCGCTCCCGCTCCCGCCGCTCACCTCCGCTCCCGCCGCTCACCTGCGCTCCCGCTGCCGCCGCTCACCTCCGCTCCCGCTGCCGGCGCTCACCTCCGCTCCCGCCGCTCACCTCCGCTCCCGCTGCCGCCGCTCACCTGCGCTCCCGCTGCCGCCGCTCACCTCCGCTCCTGCTGCCGCCGCTCACCCCCGCTCCCGCTGCCGCCGCGCACCTCCGCCCCCGCTGCGGACACGCTCCGCAGCTCCGCCTGCGCTCCCGCTGCCGCCGCTCAGCTACGCTCCCGCTGCCGCTGCCGCTCAACCTGCACTCCCGCTGCCGCCACTCACCTGCGCTGCCGCCGCTCACCTGCGCTCCCACTGCCGCCACTCACCTGCGCTCCCGCTGTCGCCGCTCACTTGCGCTCCCGCTGCCGGCGCACACCTCTCCAGCGATCCCCGTCCAGCCTCCCAGTGCGCTTTTCGCATCCGCTTTCAGGATGCAAAGCGCAGCTGATACGTACCCGGAGTGTGGAGCGCTTTTGGACAGGTGCCAAAAGCGGACTCCATTATCTCCTATGGGCTTTCACTTGCATAAAACGCAATAAGAATTGACATGTCAATTCTTAAAGCGGATGCGGAAAGCACAGTGCAGGAGAGCTCTGAAAAGCACAACGCCGATCTCCCGTGGGAACAGCGATGCGCTTTTGCCATTCAACTCAATGTTAATCACACTGACAATTGTTAGAGCCGTAAAACGGATCACAAAAACGCCGTGTGAACAAGCCCAAACTCTATCAGTTCTCTATCTATAAAACACTAAAACGTAACTTTTATTATGTATAACACTTAACCTCTATACACACTATTTAAAAACCTGATTTCTAACCTCACCATTTAACCCTTTCTACTTCTGAAGGAAGGAATAGCTCCTTTTCCATTATCAAGTCTAGTGGAACCCCACCAACAGGAAAGCCTTATATATACAGCAATTTACTAGCTCCAGTAAGGGATCCCAAGCCTCCTACTTGGGCAGTCGTCCCTAATCTAATGGACACAAAACAAATAAGGCCCCTTGTGACACCCCTGCAGCAGGTGACACTTGCAGATAGAGGTGAGAAATCACAATTTAAAACGTCATGCCTGACCTCCCCGACATGTTTCACCAGCTAGCCTGGCTTCATCAGGGGTTAGAGGGGTTAGAGGTCTGGTCCCGGAGACTATTTGATTAATAATGTGAACCCAGCTTTACACTATGGGAGCAAACACTATTACGTGCATGTATATTGCATACCAACACAATCCTTCCACCGATGTCCATGTGTAGAATTTTGTGTTCAGGGGTTAAAACTAGATTCTATTCTCATGTCATTACTTCTGTGCATGAGATGACTGGTAGAGCACTAGAGAAGAAACTGGACAGTAGTCAATATGGTCGCCCCCTACTAAATATTCATCAATGGCAAAAAATATAACACAGTGGATTTTCTAGAAAGAGAAAAGGTAACACTGTCATTAGATTGTTGTCAGAAGCCGATTAGAATGGAAACAGTTTCTCTTCGGGGCCAAGGCTACATTTGTGTAGTTTTAATTTCAGTCGACGTTTGACTAATCTGTAATCTGAGTAATCTCACTCATTAGTCTGTGGGATGTAACAATAAGATTCCATTTGTGTTGTCCGAGATTTTATTGTGTTCTGTTGCTATGGTTACAGACTTTAAACAATTGATTTATTTCGCTTGGCAATCCCTACCGAAGAGCACATGGTTGATAGATTCAGCTGAGATATTTCCCTCTTGGCTGATGAACACAGGTGCCTGACCCCAGGAACGGGCCGCTACATCATTGTCAGCCAGGGCTCTGCAGCACAAAACCCTACAACTGTGCTCCTCAGCGCCAGTCCTCCAGGCTCCCCAGCAGCTCATGTTCTCAGAATATCCAATAGAACGCACTGAATTCTATCACCTGTGCAATACTAAGGAAATCCTGAAAACATGAGCTGATGGTGGCCTGGAGGTGAGGAATAATGACCTAAAAGATCGCAGCTCCTTGATGGCGTGGAGGTCATGTGATGGTCTGGGGTTGGTGCTGGTGGAGGTCATGTGATGTCTGGGTTGTGCTGGTGGGTCATGTTGGCTGGGTCCTTGGTGCTGGTAAAGTGGGAGATTTGTACAAGGTAAAAGGAATGAATAAGGAAGGCTATCACTCCATTTTACAACGCCATGCCATACCCTGTGGGGGGCGCTTGATTGGAGCCAATTTCTTCCTGCAACAGGACAATGACCCAAAGCCACTTCCAAATGATGCAAGAACTATTTAGGGAAGGAGCAGGCAGCTGGTATTCTATCTGTAATGGAGTGGCCAGCGCAGTCACCAGATCTCAACCCCATTGAGCTGTTGTGGGAGCAGCTTGACCGTATGGTGCGCAAAAAGTGCCCATTAAGCCAATCCAACTTGTGGGAGGGGCTTCTGGAAGCATGGGGTGAAATTTCTCCAGATTACCTCAGCAAATTAACAGCTAGAATGCTAAAGGTCTGCAATGCTGGAATTGCTGCAAAGGGAGCATTCACTGACGAAAGCAAAGTTTGAAGTAGAAAATTATTATTTCAAATAAAAATCCTTATTTCTAACCTTGTCTGGACGATATTTCTATTCAATTTGCAACTCATTTGATAAATAAAAGTATCAGGGAAAACACAAAATTGTCTGGGTGACCCCAAACTTTTGAACAGCATTTTTATTACTGTCAAAGTCAAAAGTTTACATACACTAGCGATACTGTGCCTTTAAACAATTTGTGACATCCCATATGATGATGTCATGGCTTTGGAAGCTTCCGATAGGTTTATTGGCAACATCTGAGTTACAGACACATCTGTGGATGTATTTTAAAGCACACCAGAAAGACACTACTTCTGTGTGTAACATCATGGGAAAGGCTAAAGATATCAGGAAGAGAATTGTGGACTTGCACAAGTCTGGTTCATCCTTGGAAGCAATTTCCAGATACCTGAAGGTGCCTCGTTCATCTATACAAACAATTTTACACAAGTACAATCAAGATGGGAATGTCCAGCCATCATACCGCTCAGGAAGGAGACGGGTTCTGTGTCTCAGAGATGAACATGCTTTAGTCTGACATGTGCATATCAAACCAAGAGCAAAAGCAAAAGACCTTGTGAAGATGCTGGTGGAAGCTGGTAAGATTGTGTCATAATCCACAGTGAAACGAATACTGTATCAACATGGGCTGAAAGGCCACTCTCCCAGGAAGAAGCCATTGCTTCAAAAAAAGAAACATTAAAGGCAGATTAATGTTTGTAAATACACAGGAACAAAGACCTACATTTTTGGAGACATGTCCTGTGGTCTGACGAAACTAAAATTGAACTTTTTGGCCATAATGACCATTGTTACAATTGGAAGAAATAGGGAGATGCTTGGAAGCCTATGAACACCATCCCAACTGTGAAACATGGGGGTGGTAGTATCATGTTGTGGGGTTGTTTTGCTGCAGGAGGGACTGGTGCATTTCACAAAATAGATGGCCTCATGAGGAAAGAAGACTATGTGGCAATACTGAAGCAACATCTCAAGACATCAGCCAGAAAGTTAAAGCTTGAACAGAAATAATTCTTCCAAATGGAAAATGACCCGAAGCTACTGCTAAACTGTTTACACAGTGGCTTAAGGATAACCAAGTCAATGTTTTGGAGTGGTCAACACAAAGGCCTGATCTCTAGTGTATGTAAACTTCAGGTTTCAACTGTATATAAAATGTTATGGTTAAAAACATGGGGTAGCTCAAAGCTCTTGAGCACCAATGCAAAACCTGTAACAGGGCCGTCAACTGTCATGTAGTGAAGAAAAATATTGAAAAAAACATCAGCTCATCTATTGAAGGTAGAAGCTACACCTGTGGCAGCGCGAAAGGAGGATAGAAGCAATCCTTAATAAGTACATCCCACAAAATACAAAGGTGTTCAAAAAAGTTAAAAGAAATGTAAACCTTTATTTATGAATCCATATAAGCATCACAGTACAAACAGGACAGATACACTTACTCGTTCCTATTTAATCATCCTCTGAGGAGAGAAGCTGAGCTCTGTGATATATAGAGTTATATGACAGAGGAGAGAAGCTGAGCTCTGTGATATACAGAGTTATATGATAGAAGGAGAGAAGCTGAGCTCTGTGATATATAGGGTTATATGATAGAGGAGAGAAGCTGAGCTCTGTGATATACAGAGTTATATGATAAAAGGGAGAGAAGCGAGCTCTTTGATATAAAAGGGTTAAATATGATAGAGGAGAGAAGCTGAGCTCTGTAATATATAGGAATTATATGACAAGGAGAGAAGCTGAGCTCAGTGACAAAATAGGATTATGACAAGGAGAAAGCTGAGCTCTGTTAATATAGGGTTAAAATGATAGAGAGCTGAGCTCTGTGTTATATGGGGTTTTATATGACAGAGGAGGGGAGCGAGCTCTGTGATATATGGGGTTTTATATGAAGATGAGCTGCTCTGTGATATAAAAGGGTTATATAAATAGGGGAGAGAAGTTTAGCTCTGTGATATATAGGGTTGTATGATAGAGGAAGAAGCTGAGCTCTGTGAATAAAGGGTTAATGATAGAGGAGCTGAGTTCTGTGATATATATGGTTATATGATAGAGGAGAGAAGTTGAGCTCTGTGATAAATAGGGTTATATGATAGAGGAGAAAAGCTGAGCTCTGTGATATATAGGGTTATATGAAGAGGAGAGAAGCTGAGCTCTGTGATATATAGGGTTATATGATAGAGGAGTGAAGCTGAGCTCTGTGATATATAGGGTTATATAAAATTTATAGAAAATCAAATCTCCTTTGAGGAGTTATCAGCGTCTGCTTCTAACTAAACCAACAACAGAACTGACATAACCATAAGGGGCCGTTCACACGGCAGTGGACAAATACCGTCCGGTTTGCCGGCCGGGTATTTGTCCGGTTTTGCGGCCGTCCCCACGGCCGCGGGGGGGGGGGGCGGCTTTTCTCCGCGATGCGCGGAGAACAGGCCTCCCCCCTCCCATTGACATGCACATGTTCCGTCCGGAAACTGGACATAAGATTATGCATGTTCATGTTTTGTCCCCCGGTCCGCCGGCGACAAAACCGCCGGGGGGAAACCCGTGCAGTGGGGACTGCTGCACGGGTTTTCCATAGAGCACAATTGTGCTAATTTTCGGCCGGTTTTTCAGGCGGTCTGAAAAACCGCAAACCGGCTGAAAAACCGGCCGAAAACCCGTGCAGTGGGGACATGGCCTAAAGGTTATTTTAAATGCCAGCGGTACTTATTATCAAATTCCAATACAATTAAAATACTACTCTACGCGTTACGCATGCACTCATGGCACGCTTCCTCAGGAGTAATGAGTAGAAACATGCTTACAAGCTTTAAATAGTCCATTAAACAGGTGGGAAAAATTTTACATACAAAAATTACAAACATCCGTTTGATACACTTTCATGTCAAGACAAAACGGAGAACGCTCCAGGTGGGAATTGTGACGCGCGCTCCTAATTTTAAATAAAGGAACTTACTTTTCACACAGTAACTGCTGCAATGTGAGGCCTTGCACAGAGAGACCTTACCTTACACATATTACTTAGATTCTTTGCTAAAAACAAGTGCTCTAGATCCAATAGACAACACGTTCGTAACTGCTGCAATTTTGGTGCCTTGCACCAGAGGATCTTGCCTTACGCATTTTGCTTAGATTCTTTACTAAAAACATGTGCTCTACGATCCAGTGGACCATTTCAAATTATATATAACTTTATTAACCTGGAACTGCATATAATTATATCTCTACTCTACAATGCTTTATACTCTTAAAATATATGTGGGTTCTATAACTTAAAACCATTAAGAATAAATTATTATAGCCCTAATTTTATTTTAAAAATATATATATATATCACTCTAAAAAATGGAAAGAAAAAAAAATAAAAATTAATTAATAAGTTCCTGTGCTTTGTTCAGACCAAATGGAGTGAGAGTATTTAACTTAAAAATCCAAAACATTTCTTTATTAATAAGTGCTTGTAATCTATTATGAGCCGTGGAGGGGATTTGATCAATTGGCTGTACTTTTAAATTGTAAAGGCCATCAGGGTGTTCTTCTTGAATATGACGCGGAAGGCTATATACAGTACTCTGACGTTTTATACTGTATCTGTGGTTATTCATCCTTTGTGATAATTTAATGGAAGTCCTTCCCACATAATGTTTCTGACAACTGCATTTTAAATTAAATAAACCACAAAACTAGAGTTGCAAGACAATCTAGTTTTCATTTTGAACACCTCTTTAGTGGTGGTAGAGGATAAAGTATTTCCTATTTCCAACATACTACAACATTTACATGTCGGAAAAAGACATGGAAAAATGCCATTCTCTAAAGCACTATTTGGTTCTTCCCTCTTTACTGCGAATTGCTTTAAGCGTGATGGTGCTAAAATATTCTTTCGATTGATCGCCCTCCGGTATGTGACACAAGTATGTTGGTAATATAGGCTGCAATATAGGATCAGATGTTAAAATGGCACAATGTTTAAATAATATTAGATCTAAATCATAAGATTTGGATGAATAAGTGGTGTGAAAACAGTGTTTAAAATCTTTAGTTTTTCTTTACTTTTTGGAAGTAGACATTCCCTCTGTGACATTTTCTCTTCCTGACTATATGCATTTTTTAATAGCTCTTTCGGGTAACCCTTTTGAAGAAATTTTTACCTTAAAAACTTAGCTTGTTCATTAAAAGTTTTTTTCAAGGTGCAATTTTTTTGCACTCTTCGGAATTGTCCAAAGGGTACATTTCTAATCCATTGTTTGTGATGACTACTTGAAAAATGGATATAGCTATTCGAATCAACCGGTTTAAAAAAATGTTTTAGATTGTATTTTCCCGTTTTCTTGATATAAACACAAATCTAAAAAATGGATTTCTTTATCATGTATTGCACTGGTAAAAGTAATGCCCCAAGAATTGGTATTTTGATAATTTAAAAAATCATGAGCTTCTTCCAGAGTTCCTTGCCAGACAAATATAAGATCATCGATAAAACGTTTAAAATATGCGATATGTTTCCTAAAAGTATTAAAATCTGAAAAAATAAATAATTCTTCGAACATGCCCATGAACAGGTTGGCAAACGATGGGGCAACTCTTGTCCCCATCGCTGTGCCAACCTGTTGATGGTAAAAAACTCCATTAAAAGAAAAAAAATTATTCTTTAAAATGAGCTCCAACCCTTCCAATAAAAAATTCATTTTTTCCACTGATATATTTGGATCATTCTCCAGAAAAAAGCTACTGCTTGTAAGCCTAAATTATGCTTTATGTTCGAATAAAGTGCTGATACATCTAAAGTGAAAAAATAATAAGATTCTTCCCATTTAAAATCCATTAAATCTCGCAAAACCATGCCAGAGTCTTTTAAATGGCTTTTCAATTGAACAACATATGGTTGAAGATAAAAATCTATATATTGGGATAAATTAGATAAGGGAGAATCAATACCTGAAATAATGGGTCTTCCTGGAGGTTTTTTATCATCTTTATGAATTTTTGGAAGATGATAATAAAAAGGGATGGACGGATTTTTTTTTTTTCCGATTCAAAAAGCTTTATTGAAAGGGAATACAGGGAAGACAAAAAAAAAAATAAGCGTGAACACGTGATCATGACATCTAAATAAATTTGCAGTGTGCTAAAACAAAAAGCGATAGCTTATAGGTTAAACAAGTCAAATATGCAAAATAATCTCAATGTGATGAGAGATAATGATACACAACAATACTCGAAGATGTCTCCAACAAATGCGAACAGTGCAACAAACTACCATAAAATAAACCATAGAAAACCAATGCACCATGGAAAGATGGTATGAAGAGAAAAGGTGGCCTTTGGGCTGAGGGGGACTTTATAGGTCCACGTTAAAGCAAAAAAATAAACTCTGACTTGGCCATCAATTTGGACAGACAGGACAAATACAGGACGGACATCACTCACATACATACCAAAGGAGAAGAGGGAGAGAAAAAAAAAAAAAAAGGGGGGGGGGGGAGGAGGGGACGGGAAAATAATAATACCTGGCCATGACGAGCTTTGTCAAAACCACACTCTGCCTAAATAGTGAGGGAACAAAGGGCGGGAGTGTTCACAAATTGAAGCCAGGGGGGGGGGACCACGTCCTAACCAACAGTCGCATGCGCTCTTCTGATGCGGCCAGGAGTTCTTCCATATGGTAAGTGGAGGAGACCTCGGCAATCCATTCCTCCAATAAAGGGGGGGTTTCCCAAGGACTTCCAGTGCCTCGGAATAACGTCTTAGTGCTTGGAGCAAGTCCCAAGGAGGGATTTTTTATAAGCTGGAACCCCCATGTCCAAACATAAATAACAGGGCAACTTATGGGCCCTTTGGGAGTGCTATTCCTGTAGTTCGCATAATAGAGTAGTAGACCGCATTCCAGAAGCCCTGCAAGGCCGAGCAGTCCCACCAGAAATGTACCATGGTTCCTTTAGCCGACCCACAACGCCAGCACGCCTCCGAGACCAAGGGGTTCCATTTATGAAGGACTTGGGGAACTCTATACCACCTAGTCAGTATCTTGAAACTGGTTTCCTGAGCTTTTGTAGCTATAATCGCTTTGTGGGTTAGAGTAAAACACCTGCGCCATTGTAAAAGAGTGAAGCGTTTAGTCAGTTCTTTCTCCCAGGCCGCACAATAGGCAGGAAGGTCCGACTGATCTGCAATAGAGAGTTCATTATACAAGATGGAGATAGAGTGTCTCGGAGGTGAATCGTGAAGACACATCTGTTCAAACCTAGTGAGGGATCTTTGGGCATTAAGGGTGTTACCAAAAGAGGAAAGGAAGTGTCGTAGTTGCGCGTAGTGGAAGCCAGAAGATTTGTGAAGGGTGGGCCCTCTGGTCAACACAGATAATGGCACAGGCCTACCACTCAATATCACCTGGCAGAGTCGCAGAGGGGCAAACTTAGAGCTTCCAGAGAACGGGTAAAAACCCATCCCAGGTGGGAAGGCAGGATTATGGATGGACGGATTTTTAATCCATAAAAACTTTTATTCATTTTTGTCTATCGCAGCACTTTCTAAAGCTTTATTTAAAAATGTCAAAAAGGGTTATATGATAGAGGAGAGAAGCTGAGCTCAGTGATTTAGAGGGTTATATGATATAAGAGAGAAGCTGAGCTCTGTGATATATAGGGTTATATGAGAGAGGGAGAGAAGCTGAGCTCTGTGATATATAGGGTTATATGTTAGAGGGAGATGGACTGAGCTCTGTGATATATAAGGGATTATATGTAGAGAGAGAAGCTGCGCTCTGTGATATATAGGGTTATATGATAGGGGAGAGAAGCTGAGCTCTGTGATATATAGGGTTATGTGATAGAGGAGAGTAGCTGAGCTCTGTGATATATAGGGTTATATGATAGGGGCGAGAAGCTGCGCTCTGTGATATATAGGGTTATATGATAGGGGAGAGAAGCTGAGCTCTGTGATATATAGGGTTATATGATATAGGAGAGAAGCTGAGCTCTGTGCTATACAGGGTTATATGATAAGAGGGAGAGGCGCTGAGTCCTGTGATATATAGGGTTATATGATAGAGGGAGAGAAGCTGAGCTTGTTATAAATAGGGTATATGATAGAGGAGAGAAGCTGAGCTCTGTGATATATGGATGTATATGATAGAGGAGAGAAGCTAGCTCTGTTTATATATAGGGTTATATGATAGAGGGAGAGGAGCTGAGCTCTGTGATATATAGGGTTATATAATAGGGGAGAGAAGTTGAGGTCTGTGATATATCGGGTTATATGATAGAGGCGAGAAGCTGAGCTCTGTGATATATAGGGTTATATGATAGAGGAGAGAAGCTGAGCTCTCTGATATATAGGTTATATGATAGAGGAGAGAAGCTGAGCCCTGATATAAGGTTATATGATAGGGGAGAGAAGCTGAGCTCTGTGATATTTAGGGTTTTATATGATAGAGGAGAGAAGCTGAGCTCTGTGATATATAGGTTATATGATACAGGAGAGGAGCTGACCCCTGTGATATATGGGGTTATATGATAGAGGGGGAAAAGCGAGCTCGTGATATATAGGGTTATATGATAGAGGAGAGCTGAGCTCTGTGATATATAGTTTATATGATAGAGGAGAGAAACTGAGCTCGGTGATTTAGAGGGTTATATGATACAGGAGAGAAGCTGAGCTCTGTGATATATAGGGTTATATGATACAGGAGAGAAGCTGAGCTCTCGAATATAGGGTTATATGATAGAGGAGAGTAGCTTAGCTCTGTGATATATAGGGTTATATGATAGAGGAGAGGAGCTGAGCTCTGTGATATATGGGGTTATATGATACAGGAGAGAAACTGAGCTCTGTGATATATAGGGTTATATGATACAGGAGAGAAGCTGAGCTCGGTGATTTAGCGGGTTATATGATAGAGGAGAGAAGCTAAGCTCTGTGATATATAGGGTTATATGATAGAGGAGAGAAGCTAAGCTCTGTGATATATTAGGGTTACAGCTCACTGATGGTGGAAAGAATAATGTTGAGCCTGCAGAGCTGCTATATGATAAATGTGTAAGACGGGACGACGAGAGCCAGATGTAATAGAGCAATGCAGAGTTCAGACGTTGCTATGATATATTTTATAGCTCTATCCTGAAGACAGCTCACAAAAGAAGCTGCCCAAGCTCATAAGCCAGCGCTTTCTATAACGTTGCATTTGTGGGAGAAACTCAGTATATATACAGTATAATAGTCATGAAGGACAATGATCCTGGACATACAGATCTGCTCTAGAATCACCAGCCCAGAAGACTCGGTAAGATCTTCTGATTATGGGGCCTCCAGCAAATCAATGGAGAATCGTCAGCCTCAATTCATCAAATACCAACTGTACAACAGTGTTCTGCTCCGGAGTCATGGGGTACGTTGGGATTCCATTTGCCTCCTGAAATATGCAACACTTTTTACAAGCTTCCTCTAAAATTGTTTGTAATTGGACAAAATGAAGCTCATTGTGAGATGGATTTGAGTGTTTAGAATCTGTGTGCAGCACTACAGACTATGTCAGACCCAGAGGCGTAACTTAAGGCTCTTGGGCCCTGATGCAAAGAATGAATTAGGGCCCCTCAGTTACCATGTGTCTTTGCAATACTGCTGTCTTCTTATGTGGCAGAAGGACTTTTGGGCCCTCTTAGGCTACTGGGCCCAGTAGCGGCTGCTACCTCTGCACCCCCTATAGCTACACCCCTGGTCAGACCTTTATACAGTAGTTAATAGGAAATGCGAACTAAAAGAGGACCCGTGACATCCCCTGACCTGTCAGTATTACTAAATCCTTATGTTCCCTGTAGAACACCAATTCTGGAGCCTCTTCTCTTATAACTCTGTGTTGTTCCTCTGTTATTCCTCCTAGAAATGTATTACTGAATCAGTCAGATGGGTGTCACCATTTGTGGGTGTGTCTGTGCATACACTGACTTGGATAACACTGATTGGACAATGCCAGACTGTGCAGGGACAACCCTTCCCCCAATCGGTAACACCCACCTGACAGATTCAGTAATACATTTCCAGGAGGAGTAACAGAGGAACAGCACAACCCAGAGTTATAAAAGAAGAGGCTCCAGAATTATTTCACACAGGAACACAAGGATTTACTAAAATAGACATATCAGCAGCGACCACCGGTTCTTTTTAAAGGGAATGTGTCATCAAAAAATGAGTCATTAAGTCCCATTTCTATGTTAAACACATCTTTTAGGAATTTTTGGTTGTTTTTTTAATTTTTCATATCATTTGCAATATGTTTTAATAATTCTCAAGTCTTAAGTAGGCCATGTTTGTACTGCTTTAACAGCAGTCAGAGAGATGCTTTACAGCAGCTTCATGCACATAGGAGACTTAAGACTGACTCAGTCCCATTGATTTCTATAGGAGAGTTTTCTAGTCATGCTCTGTGACCTGGGAAGAAGTCACTGTGCAGGGAGGTGAAAGGGTGAACTGTGACTATCTCCTATTGTGACTGGTGGATCCTTTGTTATCTATACACACTGGTGTCTCCTTTCAGTTGGACCCTCTTTGTGCTGATAATGAGCAGACAACTGAGAATCTTTCTCTACAGAACAGGAAGTGTCAGACTATTATTAGGCCTAGTGGCCAAAGTGAAAACTGCAGTACTTAAGAATTATAAAAAAAAATAAAGTGATATGGAAAATTAAAAAAAATAACCCAAAATTCTTAAAAAAATGTTTGACATAAAAACATGAGTTAAACAATAAGTCATTTTTAATGACACATTCCCTTTAAAGTTGACTCTTTACTTCCTTTGAACTCGGTGAGTCATCCAGTGTCCAATATGTTCATATTAGTGCTGATATATGTACTGAAATGTATTGTGTCTGTCCACATACAAGTGATTAGTCATCCATCTCAGTGCAGCCCAAGAATCCAGCGTGTTAATTATCCATACAGAGAAGACTCAAGAGACATCTACCTGGAGAATGAAGAACGGCAACGTCCTGGGAGCAGCAATGGGTTATATGAGTGTGAACATAGAGAGGTCTTGTAAGATTGAAAGAAAGGGTTTTTTTTTTTTTTTTTGAGAAAAAGCTCCTCTCATGTCCATGACTGGTATTGCAGCTCAGCCTCATTCACTTAAAGGGGTTTTTCCCATCTAGTTATTTTCACTCATCATAACCTCCATAGGCCTTGTCTCCACAGAGTTGGTTTTTTGGTCAGATTTTTAAGCGGATTCAGTATTTAGAATCCTCGAAAATCCGACTGTAACCATCGCTCATAGACCTCAATAGAAAATCTGTAGTCTATACAGCATGGATTTTCTATTGTCGGATTTCAAAACCGCCATCTTATCGAACATGGTCTATAATCCGCCATATCGCGGTGGATTCTAGTACAGTTTATTGTTAAAGGGGCCAAACGAAATCCAGACACCGACTGCAAAATCTGTGCCAAAAACCGCAGTACGGCTATTGTAAATTGCTGCCCGATTTCTCACAGCATTCTACCATTGTCGTGTAGATATAGCCTTAGGCTTCCAGTTCCTGTGCACACTGTGGCCGGGTCTACCGCATTGACTGACATTTCAGCTCTTCTGGCTCCTATTCCTAATTGAGCCTGTTAGAGGGACATATGACATGGAGGGGACAGAGGACTCGGAAGTGTAAAGCAAGAATACTGTCTGGCTAGAAAAGTGAGCCAGCAGAGCTGTATTTCTAATGAGAGAGAAGAAATTACATGCTACCCAGACACACTGTTAGCTTCTGAGTGACTCTGTTATCTTTGATGTAATTACACATAAATGTGCTGTGCAGACCTGACAGGATGGTACAAGGTTTGTCTCAAGTCAGTGCCTCTAAGGGCTAAAGTAGAAAGATAAGATCAGAGATCCTCTTTTATTTAATGTATTTATTAATGATATAGTTGGAGGGATCGATAGCACGGTTTCTATTTTTGCAGATGACACCAAGGTATGTAGTGTCGTAGATTCATTGGAAGATGCTCATAAATTGCAAGCAGACCTGGACACTCTGAGTGCTTGGGCATCCACTTGGCAAATGAGGTTCAATGTGGATAAATGTAAGGTTCTGCATCTGTGGAGAAATAATCTCCAGGCATCATATGTCCTAGGGGGAGAAAAACTGGGAGAATCCCTTGTTGAGAAAGATCTGGGGGTTCTTGTAGATCATAGACTACAGAACAGCATGCAGTGTCAATCAGCTGCCTCTAGGGCAAGTAAGATATTGGGATGTATTAATAGATGCATGGACTCGTAGGACAAGGATGTAATATTACCACTGTGTAAAGCATTGGTGCGTCCTCACTTAGAATATGCTGTTCAGTTCTGGGCCCCAGTGTATAGAAGAGATGTAATGGAGCTAGAGAGAGTGTAAAGACGAGCAACCAAACTTATAAGGGGAATGGAGCATCTTAGTTATGATGAGAGGTTAGAAGAATTTAACTTATTTAGTTTTGAGAAAAGACGGCTTTGGGGAGACATGATTAATTTATGTAAATATATAAATGGTCCCTACAAAAAGTATGGGAAAAATTATTTCAAGTAAAGCCCCCTCAAAAGACAAGGGGACATTCCCTTCACCTGGAGACGAAAGGATTTAATCTCCAGAGGAGAAAAGCCTTCTTCACTGTAAGAACTGTGAATCTGTGGAATAGCTGCCTGAGGAGCTGGTCACAGCAGGAACAGATGAGGGTTTCAAGAAAAGTTTAGATAACTACCTGAAACTAAAGAATATTAATGCGTCAGTAGCTATGTAAAATTCTGAATCCTGGCTGGTGGAGGCTCTGGGGTCAGAGATGGAGTCTCCCCTGGAGCAATTTGGTTCTTGCCTTGTGGTTTTCAGGGCATTCACCAGTGGGGAAGCTGGACTTAAAATCCTGGTCTCCCTCCCTTCAACCACATTTTCCCCACCCTTGATGGACACGTGTCTTTTTTCAACCGTACTAACTATGTAACTATTTCAGTAGAGAAGCTTGTATACACGAGCAGGAGATAGGAACTGACCTAACTCTGAAAGGAAGCAAAATCAGAACAGCATTGTATTTGGTAATAATGTTTATTTGTTTAAAGCTAATCAGTGAGAGAGAAATAACGCTCTGTGTAATCCACAGATTATTGGATATGCTGCTGCTCTGAAAATCTGCAGCGTGTCCTAAAATCCATGCAGATCATTTTAGCTGTGTGTGAATTATGTTTTGGAAAATCCTATCAACATTGCAGTGGAATTTTCTGCAGTAACTGAACGAGCCCTTCTTCTCTTCCTGTCTGATTGCATCTCTTACTTATTTTAATGAAAAAAAATTCTACCAAAACCATGCAGTGTGAACGTCAGCTATACTTCTGCCTGTGCCGCCCATACACACATCGAAATCACCTCTGATCCAGGCGTCCTCTCCTCACACTGTCTTTTCACCTCTGTTTGTCGCTCACCATAGTCTGATCAGCCCAGTCACATGGGCAGGTCCGTAAGCTGTGAATTATTGGTGGTGAAAATGATTCTGCTGCAAAGTTATTTTGGCTTTAGGAAAAATCCACAGCAAAGTAAATTTTTTCATGGATTTTGCTACAGATTTCATTCCTGCTACATTGAAAGATTTGTAATCTGCAGTAAAAATTAGCAGCAAAATTTGTAAGCTGCAGATTTCAAATTTCAAATCAATTTTTATGCATGAAATTCAGATTTACCGTGCACAAATCTTTTCCACGTGTGAATTTACCTCTATGACAGGAGAGCACAACATGTTTTGGTCTGAGGACCATATTGTCATATTGTACCTTTCCTGAGGTCCGCAGTAAATCTTAGAGGGTTGTGTCCTCCATCTGAGACCTTCATGGAACTTCAGCTGTAAATACCCAAAATGACTGAGAGGTCTTGGTTCCTCTTTAGGGACTGTGGAGATCAGAATGGGGTCTGCTACTTGGTGCTCCAGAAAGAAGATATGAGGCAGCAAATTACATTGTAGTTTTGGGGGTTACAGAAGAGGCTATAACGATAAGACAGCAACATACATGTATAGCCTCCTCTCCACTCATCTCCTCCTCTCTGGGGTTTCGAACCTATCAAATATTTTTATTGTACAGTCATGGCCAAAAGTTTTGAGAATGACACAAATATTATATTTTCACATGATCTGTTGCCCTCTGGTTTTTATGTGTGTTTGTCAGATGTTTTTATCACATACAGAAATACAAGTGCAATCATATTATGATTAACAAAAGCTTTTATTGACAGTTAGAATGAGTTAATGCAGCAAGTCAATATTTGCAGTGTTGACCCTTCTTCTTCGGGACCTCTGCAATTCTCCCTGGCATGCTCTCAATCAACCTCTGGACCAAATCCTGACTGATAGCCGTCCATTCTTGCACAATCAATGCTTGCATTTTGTCACAATTTGTTGGTTTTTGTTTGTCCACCCGTCTCTTGATGATTGACCACAAGTTCTCAATGGGATTAAGATCTGGGGAGTTTCCAGGCCATGGACCCAAAATCTCTATGTTTTGTTCCCTGAGCAATTTAGTTATCACCTTTGCTTTATGGCAAGGTGCTCCATCATGCTGGAAAAGGCATTGGTGATCACCAAACTGCTCTTGGACGGTTGGGAGAAGTTGCTCTTGGAGGACATTCTGGTACCATTCTTTAATCATGGATGTGTTTTTAGGCAAGACTGTTAGAGAGCCGATTCACTTGGCTGAGAAGCAACCCCACACATGAATGGTTTCTGGATGCTTTACAGTTGGCATGAGACAAGACTGGTGGTATCGCTCACCTTGTCTTCTCCGAACAAGCTGTTTTCCAGATGTTCCAAACATTCGGAAAGGGGATTCATCTGAGAAAATGACTTTACCCCAGTCCTCAGCAGTCCACTCCCTGTACCTTTGGCAGAATATCAGTCTGTCCCTGATGTTTTTTCTGGAGAGAAGTGGCTTCTTTGCTGCCTTCCTTGACACCAGGCCTTGCTCCATGAGTCTCCGTCTCACAGTGCGTGCAGATGCACTCACACCTGCCTGTTGCCATTCCTGAGCAAGCTCTGCAATGCTGGTAGCCCGATTCCGAAGCTGAAACACTTTTAAGAGACGGTCCTGGCGCTTGCTGGTCTTTCTTGGGCGCCCTGGAGCCTTTTTGGCAACAATGGAACCTCTCTCCTTGAATTCCTTGATGATGCGATAGATTGTTGACTGAGGTGCAATCTTTCTAGCTGCGATACTCTTCCCTGTTAGGCCAGTTTTGTGCAGTGCAATGATGACTGCACGTGTTTCTTTAGAGATAACCATGGTTAACAGAAGAGAAACAATGATGCCAAGCACCAGCCTCCTTTTAAAGTATCCAGTGGTGTGATTCTTACTTAATCATGACAGATTGATCTCCAGCCCTGTCCTCATCAACACCCACACCTGTGTTAATGGAGCAATCACTGAAACGATGTTAGCTGGTCCTTTTAAGGCAGGCCTGCAATGAAGTTGAAATGTGTTTTGGGGAAAAAGTTCATTTTCTAGGCAACTATTGACTTTGCAATTAATTGCTGTTAAGCTGATCACTCTTTATAACATTATGGAGTAGCAAATACATAAAAAACCTGATGCATGTAACTTTGTAAAAATTAAATTTGTATCTTCTCAAAAATATTGCAATTTGCCTTATAGAACCTGATGAGTTGAAAATTGTTAAAATTAACATTGTATCATTCTCAAAATTTGGCCATGACGTACTGTTTGTGGATCTGCATGATGTGTCGGATAAATCCTCTCTGAGGAGAAACACAGATAATGAAAGGGAGCATGTAGAATATCGAATGCATTTTGTTTTACTTGGCGACATGCAGTTTAAAAGTATAGGAGCGTGATACACAGTAGAAAATTTGGCCTTAATAACTGCGCCAAACTTCGTATGGGCATAGAGTGTAATGCGCCAAACTTGGCGCATTAAGCTCTATGTAATGCGCCAAAAATCTGTCATATTCTACACTCCCAGAATCTCATAATCCGAGCATTGAAACATTAAGAGGGCGACATATATGAATTCAAATGCGTACTGTTTTTTTTTACATGGCGCCGACACCACAGTTCTAAATAGATATAGAAGAGTGTAGAATATGACAGATTTTGGGCGCATTACATAGAGCTTAGTGCGACAAGTTTGGCGCATTACACTCTATGCCCATACAAAGTTTGGTGCATTAAGCTCTATGTAATGCGCCCAAAATCTGTCGTATTCTACACTCTTCTATATCTATTTAGAACTGTGGTGTCGGCGGCAAGTAAAAAAAAAGTACGCATTCGAATTCATACATGTCGCCCAAAGTCGTTTTTACTGGATTGCTCATATGTTGCTTAAAATAGTATATACAATGGTCCCTCAACATACAGTATTAATTGATTCAGGAGTGACCATCGTATGTTGATACCATAACGCTATGGAAAACCGGTGATTCTGAAGTCCCAAAATGTCACCAACATAATGCAAAATGAGGATTAAAGAAAATTAAGCAGATAGTAATCCAGATAAAGCGCGTCCTTCCATATAACATCAGAAAGAGCTGCTAGAGGCTGGAAATCACTTTCTATGAAGAGGACAGGAGCTTCTTTGGGTCATGGACTTTATATACAATGTACCAGAAAAAAAAGAAAATGTGGCCCTCATCTGGAGCCCAAAAGAGCCGTTCAACCTGGCACATATAAGAGCAGTACAGGACATGTAGTACCGCACTGTACTGTACAGAGGCGTTACTAGTCCGCCAATCACTGCATCCACCTCACTAATACATGTAAGAGAAGTACAGGACATGTAGTTCCGCACTGTACTGTATCGAGGCGCTACTAGACCACCAATCACTGCATGCACCTCACTAATACATGTAAGAGCAGTACAGCACATGTAGTACTGCACTGTACTGTAGAGAGGCGCTATAGACCGCCAATCACTGTATGCACCTCACTAATACATGTAAGAGCAGTACAGGACATGTAGTACTGCACTGTACTGTAGAGAGGCGCTATAGACCGCCAATCGCTGCATGCACCTCACTAATACATGTAAGAGCAGTACAGGACATGTAGTACTGCACTGTAGAGAGGCGCTATAGACCGCCAATCACTGTATGCACCTCACTAATACATGTAAGAGCAGTACAGGACATGTCGTACAGCTCTGTACTGTAGAGGGGCTCTATTGGACCACCAGTCAATGCATGTACCTCACTAATACATGTAAGAGCAGTACAGGACATGTAGTACCTCACTGTGCTGTAGAGAGGCTACTAGACCACTAATCACTGCATGCACCTCACTAATACATGTAAGAGCAGTTCAGCACATGTAGTACTGCACTGTACTGTAGAGAGGCGCTATAGACCGCCAATCACTGTATGCACCTCACTAATACATGTAAGAGCAGTACAGGACATGTAGTACTGCACTGTACTGTAGAAAGGCGCTATAGACCGCCAATCACTGTATGCACCTCACTAATACATGTAAGAGCAGTACAGGACATGTAGTACGGCACTGTACTGTAGAGGGGCTCTATTGGACCACCAGTCAATGCATGTACCTCACTAATACATGTAAGAGCAGTACAGGACATGTAGTACCGCACTGTACTGTAGTGAGGTGCTATGGCATTAGAACCACCATTTACTGCAAGTACTAATATCAATGATAATTGGTTGGATCTTTTATCAACCACATGAGATCAGCAGTGTCTGTGACATTATATCTTGAAACCACACTCACCACACAATGTCCGAGGAAAGACCATTGTATGTTGAAAATATTGGGCCACATGTATGAAGATGAGAAAAACATGGCTGCTTTCCTCCAGAAATGGCGCCACACCGGTCCATGGGTTCAGTCTGGTATTTCAGCTTAATTTCAGTGACTGGGGTTGAGCTGCAATACCAGTTACAACCTGTGAAGAGATGTGGCGCTGTTTATATTAGAAAAGTGGCATGTTTTAACAGGGGAGGAAATTTTGCATGCTTTTACTGTAGATAACAGACAAATAAAACAGCAGCAAATTCCCAGCAGTCTAAGAGGAAGCTGTCAAGTTAACCATGATACCTGATCTGCCAGCAGCATATTACAGGTGTGTGGAGAAAAAGTAGAGAATAGAACTTGCCATGTATTTAACTACATTTCTTCTTATTCTTGGTTAAGGAGTCCAGTGGGCGGTCTTCTCAGTGATTGACAGTCATCCTAGTATAGAGCTAGCTGTCAATCACTGATAACACCGCCCACTGGACTCCTTAACCCAGAATAAGCAGAAAGTGAATAAATGACAAGTTCTACTGAATCTTTCCTACCAAACTATATATCAATCTGCTCAGCTCCTCCTGCTCTACAACATGATGTCCGCTGATCCCATAGATTTCCAATGTGACCAGTTCCACTTAAACCTTATGAGCAGAGCTCTCTGCTGCAGTTCTCTAATGCAGAGGACAAATAATAAGTCTGCTTGGATTTAGAACAGTTTTAGGGTCAGTGCATGTGGCCATGTCGTGCACCCCGCTCCATGGTACAGTGCCCACACACTGCTATGGAGCCAACTATAGCTCTGTGTGCCTCCAATTCTATGTGGAGTCTATGGAAAAGCAAATGGTGACATATACCAATGTATGCTTAAAGGGGTTGTCCAGTTTAACAATTACCGTAAATACCAAGGTACTGCTGCCACATAAAATGGATAAAACGTATACTCCTCTTCCTCCTGTTCTAGTGTAGGCTCTCCCCAGCCTTTTCTTTTCTTCCTATTGGCCGTATTGGGACCGCGCTGATACAGCGGCTACAGCAGGGATGTCCCCATTTGGCCAAAGACAAGAAAAATAATGGAAAACCAGGTAGAATCAGTGCTGGAACGGAGGTGGAGAGAAAGGTGAGAAGAAGAGGAGGTAACATTACTTATAGCAGAGGCTACAGCAAATACCTACAGCCCTTAATACAGACCCATAGGGATCACTTACTGTCCTTAAAGGGCTTTTCCAGGACTAAAGTTTAGTTTCCGCAATCCTTTGCTCATTGGGATAAAGAAGGAAACTGCTCAGGAATCAGGAAGCCACAACCTCTAAGGGGACATGACGGCTCATCTGCAAAAGCCAAACACTGTTGAGGATCGGCTGCGGCTGGTGTCCTGGGTAAGCAGCTGTCGCCCCACAGCTCACACCTGAATTGTCAGGTTTCACATTGAAATGATTTTTGCTATGATCAGAACATTCAGGAAAGCTCTGTGATCCTGTGTATATGTGGTTCCCAGACAAACGTCCCAGTGTCCAGATGAGGCTGAATCCTGGTGTCTGTGACCAATTACAGGATCCGTGTTACACAAATCACAGCAGGAATCTATCATTGCCAATCACAGGAACCCGATAGCAGCAGCGGTAACAGGACACTGCCCGCCGACGGTGTATAACCCCTGTGTGCAGGAGAAGGATACAGACAGGATACAGACCGCAACAATGACACAAACAGCAAAGAAGCAGATCATTGTATATAATGTGGATAGAAAGAAATAACCCAGAGGAAAGATGTGCATCCATCTATCTATCTCATATCTATCTATCTATCTCATATCTATCTATCTATCTATCTCATATCTATCTATCTATCTATCTATCTCATATCTATCTATCTATCTATCTATCTATCTATCTCGTATCTATCTATCTCGTATCTATCTATCCATCCCATATCTATCTTATCTATCTATCTCATATCTATCCAACTCTATCTATCTGATCTCTCATATCTGTATCTATGTATCTCATATCTTTGTACTGAAATGATGTGCCTATAGTGTGTTAGACGTTATATCCATCTATCTTCCAAAGTATCTATCTCTCACATCTTGCTCCTATCTATCCATCTGCCTGTGTAACTATCTATATATCTCTCATAGCTCGCACCTCACATTTACCCATCTATCTATCTAGGCATCCATCTATCCATTCATCTATGTATCTATCTCTCTATCTGTGCTCCTATAACAGTATCTATGTATCCATTTTCTATCTATCTATCTATCTGTCTCTCTTTACTATTCAACTTCTATGTCTATATCCATCTATCTATCTCTGTATCTCTGGTTCTATCTATATCTCATATCTATGTCTCATATCTCATATAGATCTCTCAACATCTTTCTGCTTATCTATTCCACATCTATCTGTGCCATCTATCTATCACTCATCTATCTATCCCATATCTATCTATCTATAGATCCATCTATCCCATATCTATCTATCACTCATCTATCTATCCCATATCTATCTATCTATCTATCTCATACCCTATCACTCATCTATCTATCCCATATCTATCTATCTATCTATCTATCTACTATCTATCTATCTATCTATCCTTCTATCTACTCATCTATCTATCTCAATACCCTATAGTTATCACTCATATCTACTCCCATACTCTAATCTATCTATCTATCTCATACCCTGGATCACTCATCTATCTATCCATACTACTATCTATCACTACTACTACTATCATCTATCTACCTTCTAACTCCTCATACTTGTACTAAAAATGATTCCTATAGTGTGTTAGACGTTATATCCATCTATCTTCCAAAGTATCTATCTCTCACATCTTGCTCCATTATCCTCTCCTGTGTAACATCTATTATCTTCATACCGCACCTCACATTTACCCATCTATCGATTTTAGGCCAACACAGCAGCATCCGACCCCCAGGCAGCCACAACTGATTGCATTGTGCTAGGTGACATTGGCTGCCATGCACCTGCACACAGTGGCACAGTCACACAATGCTGGAATGTGCAGCCTGCCCCTCTCCCCTGGGCACCCCCTGCCACCTCCTCCCTGTCGCCCAGGTAGCTGGTGCAGTATGGCAGGGCTTGCCCCCCTGTGTCCTTACCTTGCACTGGGTGCTGCAGAGCTGACAGCAGGGCCACCAGCAGCAGCAATGCTGAGGCTCTCCTCCATGCTGCTCCCTGCGGGGGGCTTCTGCACACAGTCCATCTCTGTGCCCCCATGGGAAGGAAGCCCTGACCTGCTGCCCCAGGGCACTTCTCAGCAGGAGACATCAGTGGGGGTGAGGCAGGTGTCCGAGCTGCCTGAGAAGCAATCACCCCTTGCATCAGGAGGTGTCATTGGAGCATGCTGCTGTCAGAGAGGTCCCTTGGGTGCTTGCTGGCTGCTGCAGCGCTAGGTGCTCATCATGGGGTGCCCGGGTGCCCTGCTCTGGCCGGGGAGGAGCGCCCACTCAGTGTTGCTGTTGCTCTGGGGATGCAACTGTTATTGCAGCTTGGAAACGTCTTTTCATTGAGAAAGAGATCACGTAGCAACCAGCAAAAAAACGCATTCCCAGCAGCCAGGACCAGCGGAGCCGCGGCGCCCCCTGCTGCCCACACAGAGGAAAGAGCGGAGCAGAGCCCAGACGTAACGCAGAGACCCCGCAGCAGAGCTCCCCGACCGCCTGGGGGCGCCACAGGCCACCTACCTGCGAAACCTTCAACCTGCACTGAGGCTGCTGCCATCTAGAGGTGGTGCTTGGGCATGACAGCTTGTCACCACAGCAGCACAGAGGATTGCTTTTCTTTAACCCCTTTCTGCATTTTTCCATGTTTCTCTCCTGCTGTCAGCAACCGTTTGTATTTGTGATTGATGGAACTGGATGAGGTCTTGTCTTCTGCAGCAAAAATAGTTTTTTCAGCGCAGTTTGTGGATAATGTTTTTTTGTTGTTTTTTTTTTTTTTTAATTAAACTCTGCATTTCATTTGTATCAGTGATCAAGTGTTACACAAAATATCCTGTTACATGTATTCTTCAGGTTTCTGCAGTCGTGTGGACACCTAATAGGTGAAGATTTAGGTCATGTAGATTTGCACATTAAAGAGGTTTTGCCACAAAGTAAAACTGACGTGAGAAGTTTGTAAATTAAATAATAAACATTTTCACCATTCATTATTATTAAAAATTCTGCCCTGTTTTTGTTTTAGCTGCTCCTTTAGTGATCAATTGTTTAAAGCTCATCTCCAGGGGATACGACCAGGGCTGAAAGCTCCTCAGTCCTGGTCGCACATGCTCAGGCATCACCTCTCCTCTCAGGCAGCTACTGAGTGTTCAATACCCAAGTGCTGTCATTCTACTCCCATCCTCTGTAGTCTTTAGTAATTTGTCAAACAGTGCAAATAAATAAAAAAGAAACCTCAATGAGGTTTGTGCATTGAGAAAGAGAAAAAAAAAATCCACAGATTTGGTTTCTGCAGGGATTTGAACCAAGGACCTTTGTGCTGTGAGGCAAAAGTTTTACCTCTGGGCTACAATAAAGCTACTTATAGTTCTACTAATAAACAGACCTTTCTTTGACTAGAGAGAGGAAAGGCCTGGTGATGTCATCCTGCTGGGTCACATGATATGCAATTCAAACAAATCACACACGCCCCCTTCTGAGCACACAGAGCTGAAGAGCTGGATGCAGGAGGTATGAAATGAGATCGTGGCAAAACCCCTTTAAGGGTATGTTCACACGATGCATGTTTGGATCTGTATTTTGGACCCTAAACGGACACAGAGACGCATCTAACAATGTGCAGTGTGATTTCCATTGCTTTCACTGTAAAACACGCATCATTGTTCAGACGAGTGATCACCGATGCGAGGTCTCATTGCGTCTTTCGGATCCGTTCATAGTACTGACATGTCAATTCTTGATCAGAAAGACGCAGCAGGAGCTCTATAATAAACTATAGGGAGCGATCCTGCTGCAGCCAACACGTCATGTGATTTCTCTATTCATCGTTTATTTTTGATTCTGTTATTACATTTTGGAATCCCATGAAGGGGTCACTATTATACAAATTTATTTTAATAATTATCAAACTGAGTCACTATAACACAATCCCAAAATCAAAAAAGACAAGACAGTTTTAATGAAGGTCGTATAGGTGGCAGCTAAGTAATGCAAACACAAGTTTTGATTTTTGGATTGTTTGTATAGGGAGAGGCTGTCTCCATTTTGGTTGTGTTCTCTGCCTGTCCACACAGACTAGTTTTAATCAGAGCAGTACGTAGCTGCAGGGCTGTATTTATAGGTCGTGCTGCCCTAGGCACTAAACCCTAATACGCCCCCATTAACCAATTAGATTACCACACCCCTTTCATATTATACCACACCCCTTTACAAAAGCCACGCCCACAATGACCATGTAACGGCTCAAGAAGAAAGCTAATTGAAGGGTTTGCCCTTTCCCCCCGGTTTTTTTATATATTGGGGAACCTATTCCAAAACAGGGTAACGGGGAGCCACCACACTGTGCCTGCAACCCAAACCATTAACCTTTAAACCCAAAAAAAGCCCCCCAAAATGCACTTTAAAAGGGGAAAATGTCCCCCAATATAAAAAAATTTTTTTTATCAAATCCGACCCACGCCTATTCTTTTCTTCTTTCGACTTTTTTTTTTTCTATTGTAATTTCCTTTCCCTTTGGGGCGTCTGTATAAGATTTTGAAACCCAAGACAGACATTCTTTATCCCTAACAACAAACAGATTCAATTTTTCCCCGAATTTCAAAAAAATTTAAGTAGGGGGTAGGGGGGGGGGCAGGGGGACCCCTGGGGCCCCTGCCTTCACAATGGGAAAAGGGCCCATAGTTAAAACTTTTAATATTTTCCCCTTTTTTTAAAAAAAATCAAGGTGGCACTACCCCACTTCAAACTTCAGCTGTTACTTTTTTTTAAATCAAGAGGGCTGCGAAGGGGGAAGTTTTACTGGGCCCCAAAACCTGGAACGTGGTGCCAGCTCCCCAAATAGAAAAGCAAGTCCATTTTGAAAAAATTCACAAATTTAGAAGTAAAAAAGGGGCCCGGGACTCCCCCAATCTTCTCCCTTTTTCCCAAATTTTTTATTAAGCGTAAAAATTTCTATAGTAGGGAGACAAAATACTTCCCCCGACATCGTTTTGCGTTTTCACTCCACCTTTCTCAAAAGGGAAAGCCGTAAAAAAGGGTGGCACATCTGATTTTCTAACCCCGGAAACCCCTTTTTGGCGGAAGACAAACGGAACAAAATTGGGCCCGCCCGGGTCCGCAATTTGGGAAATTTTTCCTATAAAATGAGTTGTACCATTATAGTACAAAAATCGTTCAGGTAGGAGCCCGATGCTAAAAATTTTATTAAATTTTTTTTTTATAAACCCCCACTATTTTTGTTTCGCCTTTTTTCTCCCCTCCCTCTTGTTTTTTTCCCCCCCCTCTAGGGTTAAAACTGGCCCAAAATCTACCTTCCAATATGACATGACACACAAACTCCAATGTCCCCGAAAACCCATAACATGTTCCCCTGCCTTCCCCATCCTCCCACCATTCCCCCCCCCCCAACACCTCTCAAATCACCCTTTACCTTTCCTCCCACTCTCCCCTCATTGTTTTTTAACCTGCCTCCACCCCCCCTTTACGTTTCACCTGCCTGCACTCCCCACCCCGTTTTACCTCCTCCAGCCCCCCCTCACGTTTTTCCTAAACCCCCACTGCCCACTCCCCGTTTTTACTTGCCCCCCAGCCCCCCCCCTCACTTTTTCCCCCACCTCCAAATGCCCACTCACGTTTCCCCTTTGCCCTTTAGCCCCCACTCACGTTTCCCCTACCTCCCCCTCCCCACTCCCCGTTTTACCTGCCTCCCCTGCCCACCACGTTTCACTTGCCCCCCACCCCCCCCACTTTTCCCCCGCCTCCCCTCCCCACTCACCCTTTCACTTGCCCCCAGCCCCCACTCACTTTTTACCTGCCTCCACTCCCCACCCCACGTTTTACCTGCCCCCCACTTTCCCCCGGCACCTTTCAAACCCGCCCCCACTCCCCCGGGGGGCCCCGTTTCAACCCGCCTCCCCCCTGCCCAGTCAGTTCACTTGCCTCCAGCCCCCCCCCTCACGGTTTTACCTGGGCCCCCACTTCCCCACCAAAGTTTCACCTCCCCCCACTCCCCCACTCACCCTTTTACCTGCCCCCACCTCCCTCACGTTTCACCTTTCCTCCACCTCCACTCACCGGGTTTTACCCGCCCCACTCCCCCCTCACGTTTCAACCCGCCTCCACTCCCCCCCCACGTTCCCCTGCCTTCCCCCTCCCCATTCACGTTTTTAAACCCGCCCCACGCCCCCCCTCACGTTACAGCTGCATTTCCCGGCCCCCCCCTCAAAAATTTTACCTCCTCCCCTGCCCCCCCCCCCCCCCCCCCCACAATTTACCTTTCCTCCACTCCCCACTCACCTTTTACCGCCTCCACTCCCCACTCACTTTCACCCGCCTCCACTCCCCACTCACGTTTTTTTTACCTGCCTCCCCCGCCCCCCTCCCTCCCGTCCCCCGAATCACTTACCTGCCTGAAGACAAGGGGCCTCGGCCCTTTTTCCCTCTTCGGCGCCGTCCTTTTGCGCTGCTGGGGAGTGAGATGGCCGCGCTGCTCCTCCTTTTCCCCGGGCCAGCAGCTTCTGCCTTCTTTTGGCGGGGCGGCGCTGTTAGGGAGGGGGAGGGGCATGAAAGCCTCCCCCTCCCACACGCACTGCGCCACTGAGGAGAAGGCAGCCTCAGCGCAACTTTTTTAAAGGGGCCTTTTCCTTTTACAAGGGAGCGCCAAGGGGGAAGCAGAAGGTCCCTCCCGGGCGCTCCATTGTCCCCCCGGAAAAAAAAAAAAAAAACAGGGATTCCTGCTGCTGCCACCAATGATAGTCACTAGCGGCGGCAACCTCCGACACCGGTGCCCGGAGGAAAATCGAAAAAAAGAAAATTAAAAAAAAAAGAAACACCTGCTGCAGTGCCGCCCCCAAACGGGCCCGCCCAAAGGCACGGGCCCCCCGGGTGCCTAGTGGGGAAAAAAGGGCCCGTGTACGGGGCCCCCTTCTCTCCCTAAAAGGGAGGGAGGGTCTGAACAAACCCCAAAAAAGATGAAAATTTTAAAGAAAGGTCCCCCTCTGGGACTGATTCCCCCTTGTCGCGGGGGAAAGGACAATTACGGTTTTGATCAAAATTGTTCAAAAAGGGCGACATATATGAACGGGGCCGTTTGGGATTTTTTTCATCCTGAAAATGACCAGGGCCCCATTCACAGATTTTTTAAAACCCCCCCGCACGGGCCCTTTCAGGCACATAAGGAGCGCAAACGGCACTTTGTAATTTCCCCGAGATCGGGGGGGGTGCTGGAGGCATTGCAAATCCAACCCACCCAAAACTAAATATTTTTCTTCAGAAAAGGGAAAAACCAGAAAAAGCATTACTGCTGGAAAAAGTTTGAGCACTTTAAGGGCTTTTTCACAAAGGGGTTGTCCCCCGTATGAAAAAACGCCCTTTTTGATCCCCTCTCTGGGACCCCACAGGGGGGACCAAGGGGACGGATCCCAAACAATTTTCAGTGAATTATCACTGCGGGCTATAGGGAAAACGCAAACGGCGTTCACATGAAGGGCGCCCCTGTGGTTTTTTCCCTACGCCGCCGGGTCCGTCTTGGGGATTCATCAAAAAAAAAAACTGCGTTCAAAGGGTTGGGTCCATAAAAAAGGACCAGAAAAGGCCGGGCCAAAAACACAGCGGGGATCCTCATGTGAAAAAAACCGCTGCGTCTTCCTCAAAGCCCGCCTGATAATCTCACTGCTAATTGTTTTAGCTCCCTCCCCTGGGTCCTTTCCGTCGTCCCAAACGGGGTTTTAAAAAGTTTTATGTTCAAAGGGGGCAAAACTCCCGGAACCAAACCCAAAAGTGTTTACTTTAGCCAAAGTGACGTTTTTTTGCCTTGAATGCGCCCAAAACTATGACCCTCCCCGTAGAACAGGTTCCCAAAATTCCCGGCACATTCTTAACTAATAAAATTTTACTTAAAAATTGGCTCTAAGTTTCCAAAAATCATAAAATGTTGCCCTAAAGAACCTCAATTTTCATGAATTCTAAAGTAGCGGAAATGCATTTTGAAAAAAAAGTTCCTTTTGACTGCTCTTTTTGGGGTTTTTTTGCGCGCGCGATATTGTGTTTGTTTGCATTTTTAAAAACACTTTTAAAACAATAGGAAAACCGTCTCAATGGAGATCAGTGCGGGGCTCAACCCCCTGGGAAAAGGGGCCCCCCAAAATTTCCCGCTAAGAATGGAGAAGCGGCCGGGACTCCCATTCATTTCAAAAGGGGGTTTTTGGGGAAACCACCAAGTACAACTGCTCTGCAAACGCTGCCACTTCTCCATTAAAAGTCAGAAGCTTCAGGAGCTCTCAAAATAGGTGCAGGTCTCCCCTCTAGGACAAACATCTATCTCACATTGAAACTACTCCCAAAGGATAGGGCATCCCTTGTAAAGATGATAAAAAAAAAAACTTAAGTTCCTAGGACCCATCAGGGGAAATGATTCTGAGGGCCCAACCTTTATACAGGACAGCACCACTTTTAATTACCGTATTTTTCGTACTATAAAATGCACTTTTTTCCCCCCAAATTTAGGTGCGTCTTATAGTCTGAATGTGCTCTCCCGGGGCCAGCAGGAGGGTGAGGAGGAGAGATGCTGTGGGAAGCCGGTGGTGAGGTTCAAGGAGTTAAACCCTGCTGCTGGCTTTCCGCAGCATCGCCGTATTCCAGTCTCCTGCCGGCCTGAGATAATATTGTACAGCGGCGGCTGGTGGCTGATCAGTACAGCCGGCAGCCACCACTAACAGCAGGGATGGAGCCGGCTCCATCCCTACTGATAACACTTTAGACACCGTGGCGATCATGGCCGCAACCTCTTTGTGAAAAAGGAGCGGCGCCCTGAACCGTTCCTCCCTCCGATAACCCACCACCCCCTACACACAACATAATTGCAGGGGGTGGATTGGATGCCATAGAAGCCTCATAGCAGCTGCCATGTATGTACACCTATTACACCCTATAAATGGTATCAACGCATCCGTAGACATCCAATCTATTAAACTTTAACATCATGTATCCCGTGCGCTGAACAGAATAGAAGAAAAAACACTCCCAATGCCAAAATTGTGGGTTTTTTTGGTCATTTCATATCTCCAAAAAATTTGGAATAAAAAGTGATCATAATGTTGCATCTATCCCAAAACGGTACCAATAAAAACTACACTTCAGCCGGGAATTTTTGCTTCAAATTTTTTTTTCCTATTTTCCTCCTCTAAAACCTAGATGCGTCTTATGGTCCAATGGGTCTTATAGTCCGAAAAATACGGTACTTTTTGTAAGTCTAAGTAATCATTGTACTTGCAGGGTGAAAGGGGTTCTCCAGTTAAAAAGAATGTATTTTATTTCTATCATACTGCTTCCCATTGACTATACACCACTTCAGAACTGCGCCCTCCTCACTCTCCACCGGTCTTGTTTTCTCGGGTCTTGATACCATCATGACGACACCGCTGTAGCTGCAGGGGTCACGTGTCATTGTCCGACATCGAATTTGGGAGTACTTACTCTTAACAGTGATGTCCCGGAACCCCTGCAGCCAATCCGCAGCCACAGCGGTGACGTCCTGTTGGAATCAAGACCAGAAGAAACCATGAGGACGGCACAGCGCGGGATCTGCGGTGAGTATGATGGGGGACATGTATGAAACGGGCTTTGCCAATTTTCTGGCGTGAAGTGCTACAAAAAAGCCATAAACCAAAGGGTCCAAGTTTTTTTAAAAAAGGAAATTTGCCCCAAAAAAAAGGGGAGCATGCCCTAATATCCTCAAACATTTTGATGGCCCCAAGCCTTTTCACCCGGGCCAACCAGTACTCTGCTCAGCACTAATTAGGGGCAACACCCCAAAACAGCTGTCTCCATAAAAAAATCGGTTTGGCTCAAAATCCACAGGTCAAACTGGGGCCCCCTCCACGTTGGGAAACAACAACTCCCATAATGCATTTGTAAAATCTATAACAGGGGGAATGATGGGAGTTGTAGTATGCCAACAGCGGGGAGGCCGCAGTTTGACACCTCTGCCCCAACCCCAAATTTCCTTTTTTTTTTTATTTTTTTTTTTTTTATTTTTTTTTTTTTTTGAAAATTTAAATTGGGCCCGTGTGAATTGAAAGCCCCACACCAAGGAGGAATTCCAGGAAAAAGTCTTAAACTTAAAATTGTTTGGTTTTTTTTGGACCTGCCTTTTTCAAAATTTTCCTTTTTGGGGGAAAAAAAATTTTTTTGCCATTTGTTTAGCAAATGAACCAAAAAAATTCCGTTTAAAATTTTTTTTTAAAAAATTCCTGGTTTTTTCCCTTTTTCTTTTCCCACCTTTTATATTTTATTTTTTTTAAATTAGAAATGCAGTAGATTACAATACAATATAGAAATCTTCTCTCTTAAATCCAAAGAGATGAGCCAAATCTGCCTCCTCCTGTGTTTGGATGTAAGACAAATGCCTGCACCAGGAGCCTCCCCCTCTACCTTGTCTGCTGTAGGACAAAAAAAAGATGATTAAGCCAAACCCTCCTGGATAAACTACTCCCCAGCAACAAAAACGGAACAGATGAGCAGGAAATTAGCTCCTGTGTTCTCTGCAGGGTTTCTTCTAGAAAATTCTGTGGACTGATATGTGTGGGGTAATGGGGTATTTCCATTTCATTGATTAGGTTTAAACATGTAGGAAAAACAAAAAAAAAAACAAATACATTCTTACCCAAAACATTGCTGTTCTGATTTTGCTTCATTTAAAAAATAGAGCAGTTTTTCTCCCCTGTTTGATTACAGATATTTTTCCTTAGTTACAGAACCCACCCACCCCCATGCTCTCACAAAGTGGCATGACAATTCCCTGTTATGTCTTATCAGCAGGATGGGAGATTGTTTTCTTGGTTACTGAACAGGGAGAGCTCAGTAACTTTGTAGCATCCAGTCAGGGCTGCAAAGCACATAGCTGTTAGGTGGCACAATTCTCTATGTATGTAAATACAAAGATAAAGTCCATTTACATCACATTTATGGCCCAGTTCACCTGGAAAAATGTATCCCAATGGAGTCATTACAGGGTCATAAAAATCTAAAGGGAAAACTTAATTTGAATTGGACTACGTTTTCTCCATTTACTGAATGTACAGACTTCAAGTATCAGACACAAAAGTGCGGTGGCCATAAACGTGATGTAAATGGATAGTCAGTATACATAGAGCAACATAAGTACCATAGCTGTGGACCTCATTTAATCTTATTTTTTTTTCTTTTTGATGTAATGCTGTCACTTTTTAATGAACATTTTTCAATAAAGCGGTTACCAATGGTTTTTAACATCATGTGATGAGGCCGGACTTTCCTTTACAGTTTCTGGGGCTTTTCTAGGATTTGCCACAGAGCTGCTTGGGCTGCCCAGAGCACATCACTAACGTGAGCATTAACTCAATAATCATCACCGTACTTTTTCGGGAGGTTGTTATGCGCAGTATTTCTATTTCTTCAACATAGGTCTGCATACAAGCTATATATAGAAAAAGGCAGAATTTTTTTTATCAAGATTATTTGCAAAGTTTGTATTTTATACTTTAATTTCATATTCATTGGTAGAATATAAATGGTGGCAAAAAGTGGGCAAATTCTTAAACATCACCAATCTGTTCTAAAATTTTGGTCTGTCTGTTGCTTGGATGCATTTTTTAAGGACTAGTGAAAAATATATAATATTAAAAGGTGTATTCCCATCTCACAATTTGATAGGTGTAGGTCCCAGTCAGGAACAGGCCCCTGAAAGTCTCTGCTTCAGAATGGAGAGTTGGTCACACTTGCACACGCCTCTCCATTCTGTTCTATGGGAGTTCTGAGTACAGGTGCGCAGTGTGTTTAACTGTACTCGGAACTCCCATAGAACAGAATGAAGAGTTGTGCACAAATGCAAAGTGGAGACTTTAGGCGGCCCATCAATATACTGTCATAGTGCAAGATGTGAACACCCCATTAAGTCAGTAGAATGTGCAGAACTGTTCTACTGTGTGTAACATACAGTAGCCGGTGCGCTGTATATAACTAAACAATATATATGCATTTTCCTTGGTCACTAACAATACAGTTCCTCTAGGGGAAACTAGTAGCAAAAGGGACGAAACCCATCATGGCTAGCATCCTGCTCTCCGTAAACCTATCACAGCTCCCCAGGGTTCTGGCTCTTTATACTGGCAACGCTCCTTGCAGCTTAGCTCTCCTCTAGAAGGAAGATAATGGTTTCTCTAGCGCCATCTTTAGGTAGTTACTCTATATGTCAATGTGCAGCCCATTAAAGGTCTTTTAAAACATGGCTTGGGATAATGTTTCAAGGCCGGCACAGACTTACAGGGAAGCTTCCTATAAGTGACACTAGATACATTTTCTTCCTTTTAAAGACCGATTATTTTCAAACATGTCACAATATCTCCACAGATGTTCAATATATGGCGGATTATAAATAGTGCACAAGAATACAAAGTATTTTTAAATCTCATGACCCCTTATGATAAAGCGATACAATTAATAGCACGATCTTGAAGGCATTTACGAACATCCATAGAGGATGTGCAGGGTTGTGTCCTTCTTTGTAGTAGATGTGTGTGGTTGTGCTCTTGCACGCTCAACTTATTGTACTCCAGAAGAAGTCGTCTGACGCCTACCATCATCAGCCATACAAACTTTTATGGGGCTGATTTTTCAGTCAATGGTCATTCTCCAGACTAAAGGTTTCACAGTCAGTTACTGTCTACACAGCACTGGATTCTGGTTGGATTTTCGGTGGATTCACTACTGAAGGGGTTGTCTCATCTCAAGGATTCATAGGATGCATGAATGAAATAATGCTGCTTTGCTCTGTCACTTCCTGGTCAAGCTGTCTGTAATTAGCATATGAGCTCCGTGTATTCAAACTTCTCTGTTTATTAGTCTAGATTAAATAAATTACCTTCTCTGAGGTCCAGAGAAGCTTCTGAGCTAATGTAAACAGTAGAGTAATTACTGTCTTTTGTCTGAAAGATCAGATAACACACAAGCTCTCACACTGCTGGCCAGGACCTGTGTGATGACATCACTCCCTGCTATCAGATAGAACAAACAGCAGGGCAGAAGAAGTACACAGGTCAGTCACTTGGGCAACCAGAGAGAGCTCAGAAGGTGATAAAATCACTTGTAGTTCCTTAACAAAAAAAGATAAAGCAATATATTTGGAAAAGTCTTCATTTACTGTTCCCTACATTTAGAAAGCTATTCTTTGTAGCGAGACAACCCCTTTAAGAATCCGCCAAAAATCCAACTGTAACAAGTTCCCCATAGATCACAATAGAAAATCTGTGCTGTAGTCTACACAGCACGGATTTTCTACCGTCAGATTTCTTAACCGCAGACCGTCCGCCAGAAGATGCTCTATATTCCGTCAGATTCCTGTACAGTCAATATACTGGACCGACTGCAATTTCAAAAACCGCATTTTTTTGCGCAAACCTTTTTTGCACAAAAAAACACGGTACGGCAATATTAAAATACTGTCGGATTTTCAACGGTATTTTTACATTAGCTGTGCAGACATAGCCTAAGAAAGCACCTCTCCTCTCTCACTGTGCAGAGACATGCATGGCTAAAGAGCGTGACATGGTCAGTAATAGTATCGCGCCTTGGATTTGGTTCAAGATTAAATTCAACCGAATATGGATATGTCCACACTGCAGAGGATAAAATAATGGTCGGACTCTAACCAGAATCCGACCAGTATTTTACACTCGGTTTTCGTTTTTTGTCGCAGCTTTTTGCCTGTGTTCAGTGTTCGGGGGCCCCATTCAATAGAACAGTACTATAAGCCGCGGTTTTCTTGCAGATTATAGAAGTTTTTTTCAAAACCGTTGGATTTTAGATCTGACGTCAGAAAATCCAAATTGTGTAAACCACAGCTCGGATTTTCTGTTGAAATCTATGGGGATGGTTTTACAGTCGCATTTTTGTGGATTCTAAATACTGAATCTGCTTAAAAATCCAACAGTCAACCAGTCCCGTGTAGACATAGTCTATCCGTGATTCAGGTCAGCCCAAGCAAACGTTTGGTGAAATTCGGGGAAAAGTCACTAAACTAGGGTTAGAGTTGGTGTTCGATTTGAGATTAGGGATAACCCTCAACTAATGGGATTTCGAGACCTTTAAAAAATATATAAATAATTTTTTGGGCTGTGCACCCCGGAGAAGGGTTTTTTTCTTCCCCCCTTTTGTAAAAACTGCAACAGCGACTGCTTTGTCTGCAGTAGGAAAACCGATATCCAACCCGTTCCCCTTTCCAAACCTTTTGGCCAAAGGTTTCCTGCTCCCTCATGAATATAGAAAGGACCAGGATAAAAATACAGAATTTTGAGGGTTTGTTAACTTCCTGTTGTTTATTAGCAGAAAATCCTGGAGATTTACAGGTTTTTTGGTTTGTTTTCTTATTAGATTTACGGATTCCTTAAAAAATAGCTTCTGGCTGGAACCTCACTTTTTATTTTTACACCCCCACCGGATTGTCTATCAGACTTTGGACAAGTACATTTTACCCATTTCTTGAACTCCTGCCTCCTGTCTGCTTCTGATCAGGCATTAACTTGATTTTTTTTTTTTTTTTTTTTTTTAGATCTCATCCTGCTTTTTTTCCCTCCAGCTTCCAACCCCAAGAGGTCTCCGCACAGTATCACATGAGCCAGTGCAGCCATCATCTCTGCTAGCTTTTTCCGGGGGGACGGATGTAGAGCCAGGCAGAGCTGCCAACCCAATTTATTTTCTGACAGTCAACACTTTTTAAGGACAACTGGAAAACCATAATGAATCAAAAAGAATATAAGTGTTGTAGGTCTATTGCGTAGAAAAACTATATTAACACATAACCAGTAGTAATCATAAAACAATCACAAATGTGTACAAAATCCTCCGACGTCAATGAAAAGATCATGGAAGCATCAATATTTTTCATGGAAGTGCCCTATTTTTTACAAATGGCACAGAAATTTACATTTGGCAACCTTGGTGCCAGGGGGGCTGAGCTGTGAATCTATCATCATAACTTGGTGACCATAATATGAGCGTTTGCCCCCACCCGCTCCTCCTACCAGGAAATAAAGGTATTTGGTGCATGAGTGACAAATATCTTTTTTCATAAACTCTTGGATGGAACAACCACAGAATACTGAACTGATGACTAGGAAAAAGCAAAAGCACTTAAGTTTGAGCACTTTCCCTTTAAACTGAATTCCTTAAAGGGGTTGTCTCACTACAAGGATTGCTGCTTTTTATGTTAAAGATCTTGCAAAAACAAGTCACTTTGCAATATGTGTCCATTAACAGTGTCCTGCCTATTCCTAGATATCCCCTCTTGTATGAGCTGCATCAGCTCCTCAGGTCGCTATAGCTGTTCAATCTCTCATGATAGGCTGTCAGCACTGGTTGCTATAGCTACAGACCTGTCTTCTACTGCAGCCTAGTAAAAGCCAGTAAACACGCCCCTGAATTCAAAATGAAACCAAGAAAACAGGACTGAGGTAAGAGGAATCAATGAAGTGAGACAACCCCTTTAACTTCTGAATGTACATATTTATTATGGCTTCCTTATTACAGCCCAATTAATAGATTTTTACAAACGTGATTCTGCAAAGAAAGGTCAAACATATTTGACCTGATCCTCAGCTATAAAAAAAAGTGCCATGGTAAAAGGGGTGTTCTCACCTTGCTGTTTCAGAGAGCCATAGGCAGCTTCACTCGTACTTCGTAGTTAGGCTGTGGGTAGTTCTACAACAGAGATCGACATATCCGCTCTGCTGTTCCTAGCTAGCCTGACAGAGTGACATGACTGCAGAAGGTTTGCAAATTGTAGTGCACAAGACTAAAGAACTCTAAAGGGTTAAAGCTTCTCAATAAGTAATTTAAACACATTATGTACTGAGAAGATAAGGAAAAGAACAGGGAGTGATTCCTCATCTCAGCCACGGCTCCAGCCTGTAACAGGGGAGAGAAGTGGCCAGTAACTGGGGAAACTTGTTTGCAAAAGTAGGCGAGAAGATCTGCTCCTAACTCTAAAGAGACACAAAATAGCAAATGTTTTGGCAATAATAATAATCTTTATTTATATAGCGCCAACATATTCCGCAGCAATTTGGAGGGTGTAGCTGCAGACCAAAAAACATATATTGCACAATGAAAAGCTACTTACAGATGAGACACATGGTGTGAGGACCCTGCTCGCAAGAGCTTACAATCTATTAGGGTGTATGGGGGAGACAAAGAGTGAGAAGTGCTAGGTTTACAATGGTCCGGCCATGTGACATAAATATGGGGTTGTTTTATGTAGAATTTGGATGGACTTGCCACCCAGACAGTACATCTATATACAGTTAAGCGCCAAAAATGAGTGCGCTAAGGAGTAAGTGGGGGGGGGGGGGGGTGTTTAGCCATTAGGGATTCTGGTAGGCTAGACTGAGAAGATGTATTCTCAGGGCCCTCTTAAAGCTATGAGGGTTGTGAATGTGCCTGATCGCCCGCGGTAGCATGTTCCAGAGAACTGGTGCCGCACGTGTGAAGTCTTGGAGACGGCATGGGAGGTTCGGATGATTGATGATGTAACCGATAATCAGCAGAGTGGAAGAGTGGGTAGGGTGGTAGACAGAGATGAGGAGGAATGTAGGGGAGCAGTGTTTGGAGACTTATGGGGTGAGAGTAAATGAGTTTATGGTGTATCCTGTACTGAATGGGCAACCAGTGCAGTGACTGACACAGGGTAGAGGCATCAGTATTGCGGCTGGAAATAAATACTATCCTGGCTGCTGCATTCAGGACAGATTGGAGAGGGGAGAGTTTACAGAGAGGAAGACCAACAAGTAGGGAGTTACAGTAGTCAAGACGAGAATGAATAAGAGCAACAATGAGGGTTTGAGTTGTTTTCACAGTGAGAAAAGGGCGGATTCTGGAGATGTTCTTGAGGTGCAAATGACAGGAGCTAGCAAGGGATTGGATATAAGGGGTGAAAGACAGATCGGAATTTCTAGTATAACCCCCAGACAGCGGGCCCTGCTGCCTGGGTTTTAAAGGTGGTACCACACACTGAGACAGAAAGGGCAAGGTAAGGTCTGTTAGTAGATGGTGGGATGACTAGAAGTTCAGTTTTAGCGAGGTTTATTTTTAGATACAGGGAGGACATGATGTCAGAGACAGCGGACAGACATCACTGGTGTTTTGTACCCAAGGCTGGAGTGATGTCTCAGGAGGAGGTTTTATAATTTTGGGTGTCATCCGCATAGAGATGGTACTGGAAGCCAAATCTGCTGATTGTTTGTTCAATGGGGGCTGTATAGATAGAAAAGAGGAGAGGACCGAGAGCGGATCCCTGTGGAACCCCAACAGCAAGAGGAGAGGAGAAGAGGTGGAACCGAAAATGAGACACTGAAGGAGCGGTCAGAGAGGTAGGACGAGAACCAAGAGAGAGCGGTGTCCTGGGGGCCCAATGGTGCTGACATGCTGAGGAGAAGGTGGTGATAACAGTGTCCAAAAGCTGCAAGAGACCCGAAAGAAGCAACAACGATAGTTACCCTGAGATTTAGCAGTGAGGAGATCATTGGGACTTTAGTTAGAGCAGTTTCTGTGGAGTGTAGGTGCGGAACCTGATTGCAGAGGGTCAAGAAGAGGAGTTAGCAGAGAGATAGCGGATTAGGCGAGAGTAGACCAAGCGTTCCAGGAGTTTAGAGATGAAGGGAAGGTTAGAGACTGGTCGGTAATTAGCAGCACAGGACTGTTCCAGAGAGGGCTTTTCTAGTAAAGGGGTTATAGCAGCGTGTTTAAAGGAAGATGGGAAAATCCCAGTGGAGAGAGAGAGAGGTTACAGATTGCAGTTATGTGAGAGATGATAGCTGGAGAAATAGACTGGAAATGTGGGAGGGAATGGGGTCACTAGAGCAGGTGGTGGGGCGAGCAGACAAGAGAAGCCTGGACACTTCTTCTGTCGTTGGGTCAAGAGCTGAGAGTAGACTAGAGGACGTGTGGGGAGGGACCAGATGGCTGCTGCTTGGGGTTTGAGATGAGATGTTTTGCCGGATTCTGTAAATTTTCTCTTTGAAGTAAGTGGCCAGGTCTTCAGCACAGAGGTCAGTGACCGGAGCCTGAGCTTTAGGCCTTAGGAGGGAGTGGAAGGTGTCAAATAGATGTTTAGGGTTGTTATGTAGTGATGAGATGAGGGAGGGGAAATATTTTTGTTTGGCGCAGTGAAGGGCAGTGTGATAAGTCCTGAGCATGAATTTGTAGTGGAGAAAGTCTGCAGGTAGCTTTGACTTTCTCCACAGACGCTCCGCGCACCTGGAACATCGCTGCAGATGGCGAGTCTGAGGCGTGTGCCAAGGCTGCGGGCGTCTGACTCTGGTGGTGCAGTGTGTGAGTGGTGCCAACATGTCCAGGGTGGTTGTGAGAGTTTCATTGTAATGTTACAGCCAGGTCAGGACAGGAGAGGGAGGAGATTGGGGGCAGTGAGGACTGTATGGTGTCTGTGAGTTCCTGGGTGTTAATGGAGCAAATATTTCTGAATGGGTGACGGGCAGGTGTGTCCAGAGATGGGTGAGAATTAGTAATAGTGAAGGAGATAAGGTTGTGATCAGAGGGAGTATAAGGAGAGTTAGTGAAGTTAGAGATTACAGAAAACCAGATCAAGAGAGTGTCCATCCTTTTGGGTGTGAGAGTCTGTAAACTGAGATAGGCCGAGGGAAGAGGTTAGTGAAAGAAACTGAGAGGCAGAAGGAGACATGGGGTTATCAATGGGGATGTTAAAATCACCCATGATGAGTGTGGGTATTTCAGTAGATAGGAAGTGAGGGAGTAAGGCAGCAAAATGATCCAGAAACTGGCGGGGTGAGCCAGGGGGTCTGTACACAAACGCCACTCTGAGGGAAAATGGCTGAAAGAGTCTGAGGGTGTAGACCTCAAAGGAGGGGAAAGTGAGGGAGGGTGCAGGAGGAATGACCTGGTAGGTGCAGTGTGGAGAAAGAAGTACGCCAACTCCTCCACCCGGCCTGCTCTCAGGTCTAGGGGTGTGGCCGAAGTGTAGCCCACCATAGGTGAGAGCGGCAAGGGATGCGGTGTCAGATTGCTGGAACCATGTTTCAGTGAGAGCAAGGAGATTGAGGGAGTTAGAGAGGAACAGGTCATGAACAGCAGTGAGTTTGTTACCGACAGATCGGGTGTTCCACAGAGCACATTTAAAAGGGGCAGAAAAAGACGTACAGCGAATAGCAAGCAGGTTAGCAGGGTTTCTATGGAAGGAGGAGGTGGGATGAGCAGTGAAGGAGGGTGGGCCGGGGTTAGGAGAGATGTCCCCTGCCGCAAGAAGCAGGAGAAAGAAAAGATACAGCAGATGGTTCAGTGATGAATATGAGCGGCGTTTGTGCGGCACTATGTTTAGCAGGGGGTTTGTGTAGTTGAAAAGGGAAGAATGGGTGGGTGTATACATAGGTGAGGGAAGGAGAGAGGCGCTGATATGGATAGGATTCTCAGGGGGCATAATTGGGTGGTAAGCCAGGAGTTAGATGGCTGCAAGATAAAAAGAAATGGTAAGCATGGTGAAAAAGGGTTTAAAAAAACCAAAAAACAAAAAAAACGACTAGATACAGTACTCACAAAAAAGGCGTTCCTACGAGCCCCCTTCGGCCCACTTCCGGTTTAATTTCGGTTTTATTTCATCTAATCAATCACTTTCATATCTGTTTCACTTCTTTACATGGCTATACTAACCCATTGGTCAATACTGACCCAAGCTAACTAATTTATACCATGCTATGTGCAGTTCAGTGATATAAATCAGTGGGCCCAGCTGCCAGCAATGGGTGGAGTTACAAATAAGCAGCAGACAAGATACTACAAGGGCAATATGTGGGGTCACTAGCAATACAAATAAACATAGGGTGATTAATCAATACAGAGATTGGGTGAAATCTAGGCATTCACATACCAGGACATAGCACAATGAATAAACATATACAGCAGAGACAATGATGGGGGGGTGTAGTCCACTATTCACATACCTGTGAAGAGATGAAGATCATGATACGATACTTGTAAGGACTCTGGGGTGCTCTATCAATCATGTTCGGTTTTATTGCATCTAATCAATCACTTTCATATCTGTTTCACCTCCAGATATGATATTTACCTTTGCCTACATATTAAAAGCTAAATCAATGAAATGAGAATACCCCTTTAAGGCTCCTTTTACACAGGCCAATAACCGCCCATTTGGAGCGCAGATTGATTTACAGCAAATTGACCAATTCTCCTAAACTGAAACCTTCACACTACTCAATTGTCAAGCACTTTATGGCAACACCATCACTTATGACTACTGTGCTGCCACTCACTTTTATTGTGTTCAGCAGCAGATCCCTATTTATTCAGGAGATGTGCCACCGACCAACTATGTTTTTTTTTTTTATTGCTGTAAAAGCAAGCAATCAGCTGGCACATGAGCTGTTCATATATTCTTTTACAAAGGGCAAATATCAGGAACATGGGCCAATAATCGGCCTGTGCAAAAAGGTCCTAAAAGGAGTTCTCTCATCTTACAGTTTAACAGTCACATTCAGCTTTCGTTTCGCTTTGATCTCGTCAGGCAGTGGGTGGTTCTATGGCAGATATTAGCACATTTTGCTAATCTCTGCCATACATCTCTGCAGGAGATGTTATCTTCAATAAACAAAAGCTACCCATGCTGTGAGGATTGAAAATGATTGCTTAAACAAAAGCTAATCTTGTTAGAGAGTATTCTGCTCTGTGTGAGCTCTCCTGACCATGGTAATGTCACTCCCTGCTCTGATCAGATAGCAGGAGTTATGGTAAAAGTAAACATAGAAACAAACCGGTGTGCACTCGGAGCAAATAAAGCTCTCTTATCTCATGACCAATGTATTTAGAAAAAGTCTTTAATTACCTGCCCCCACATGTTGAAAGCTAATCTTTATTAAAAGCTCCAAAAACACAATACAATATCAGCAGCACTCTACAGGCACTAAAAAACGGTCAAAAAGGACATAAGAATTTTTTGGAACAGCATTTCTGCTACTGTAGAATATATGAAAAAAATGAGGTTCTTAGTGTATATTTTTTATCAAAAGTGTAAATGCCCACCTACCATGGTAAGGTGACCCCAATTCAGGTGGGAACCTATGCTACATGCTGCTCTCTCTTGAATAGAAGACTCCACCCACCTGCACAGGCTTTTTAATCAGATCAGGTTTATAGCTGGAATCTTCTATCCCTAACAGACACCAAAAGAGGTAACATGTAGCGTAGGTTCCCACCTGAATTGGGGTCACCTTGCCGCGGTAGGTGGGCATTTACAGTTTTGATCAAAAATGTACACTAAGAACCTCAAATTTTTTCATATATTCCACAGTAGCAGAAATGCTGTTCCAAAAATTTCTTGTTCTTTTTGACCGTTTTTAGTGCCTATAGAGTGCTGCTGATATTGTGTTGTGTTTGCATTGCTTTTGACTGCCACAACAGTGTGCACCTATACGTTTATTCTTCAAAATGGATGTGCTGACCAGATTTTCCTGTCTTATTATGTTGGTGGTATGGCCGTAGAGTTTGAACCTTCCCTACAACACTGATCACATATTGTTGCTGTGCAACAGATGGCAATGGAGGGGCAGCTTGACATGAAAGTACTTATAAAGCAGAGGTGTGTAATTCAATTTCCCAATGTGAAAAAGCATTGCACCCATTCATGGTCACTGATGGATGTCAGCCCAGGGAAGCTTGCTTCAGAGTGATGTAAAGACCATATATGTTTTTGATGGTCGTGAACAGATTTGGTGTACATTTTTACAAGCTTTGACATACATAGCCAAAGGCGGTGACTTACAGATGTAGCAAGCATAAACTTGACAGACAATGCGCTATAGCATCAAGGCAAAGAAAACTATCACAATTTTGAATGCTTTTTATTGTAAATCTAAGAACAGAAAACATGAAAACCCGTGATCATCACCATCAAATTAAACTTTGCTACATCTGTATGTTGAAAAATGGTGTTTTTGTAGCTGTTTGAGTGTTATGCTCTTTGATTCTGTCGTAGTTTCCTTGTAAATAGACAGAAAGCATTTATTTCTGAGCAACTCTTGTAGTTTCACTCACATGTGAGGATCTGGTCAGATGTACGTTTCCTCAACATACAATATTAATTGGGTCCAGGGCACCGATTATATGTTAAAACTATAACTCTATGGAAAACTTATAATTTGATCCAAAGCTCCAAGACGTTAAAAGATTAAAGAAAGTTATGCAGATAAATAATCCAAATAAAGCACATCCTTCCATATGACATCAGAAAGAGCTGCTGGAAGCTGGAAATCACTTTCTGTGATGAGGACAGGAACTTCTCTGGGCCATGGACTTTATACACAATGTACAAGAGGAAAGGAAATGGGGCCCTTAACTGGTGCCCAAAGGAGACGCTCAACCTGGCACATGTAAGAGCAGTACAGGACATGCAGTACCGCACTGTACTTTAAAGGGAATCTTTTGCCAATTTATTTTTCTTATTAAAACAAGACCCTGATGCATATATCATTTTCTTCTTAGCCGATTTTATTTTCTGATTGTGAATTTCTCATTTTGGTCATCTATATAGGATTATGGGGGCAGCCATCTTTACAGCAGCTTCACGCACATAGGAGCCTTAAGACTGACTCAGTCCCATCGACTTCTATGGGAGAGTTTTCTAGGCTCTGTGACCTGGGAAGAAGTCACTGTGCAGGGAGGGGAGAGCAGTGACTATTTCCTATTGCGACTGGTGGATCCTGTGTTATCTATATATATTGGTGTCACCTTTCAGTATAACCCTGCTTGTGCCGATAATGAACAAAACTGCTGAAAATCTCTGTCTACAGAACAGGAAATGTCAGACTATTTTTAGGCCTAGTGGCCAAAGGGAAAACTGCAGGACTTAAAGGGAATCTGTCGCCAATTTTTTTTTTACTTATTAAATCATGACCTTGATCCATTTTATTTTCCTCTCAGTCGTTTTTATTTCCCGATTGTAGATTTCTCTATTCGGCCATCTATATAGGATTGTGGGGAAGACATTCTTGCTTGCACTGCTTTAACAGCAGTCAGAAAGATACTTTACAGCAGCTTCATGCACATAGGATTCTTAAGACTGATTCTGTCCCATAGACTTGTATAGGAGAGTGTTCACTGTGAAGGGAGGTGAGAGGGGGAGCTGTGACATCTCTTGTGACTGGTGGATTCTGTGTTATATGTACACACTGGTGTCTCCTTTCAGTTTGACCTTGCTGTTACTAATAATGAGCACACTGCTGAAAAGCTCTCTAAACAGAACAGGAAGTGTCAGATTATTATTAGGCTTAGTGGCCAAAGTGAAAACTGCAGGACTTAAGAATTATTTAAAAAAAATATTGAAAGTGATCTGGAAAATTAAAAAAAAACACAACCAAAAATTACAAAAAAATGTGTTTAACATAAAAATGTGTGTTAAACAATAAGTCATTTTTGATGACACATTCCCTTTAAGAATTTTTAAAAAAAATATTGAAAGTGATATGGAAAATTGAAAAATAACCAAAAATTCTTAAAAAATGTGTTTAACATAAAGATGCGAGTTACACAAGAAGTCATTTTTTTGATGACACATTCCCTTCAATACAGAGGTTTTATAAGTAAAATGTTCATGATAATTGACTGGATCATTGTATCTTGAAAGCACCCTCAACATACAAAGTCCCAGGAAAGACCATTGTATGTTGAGGAATCCTGAGGCCATTGTAACTTGAGGGATCGCTGTATAAACAACCATACATTTCTAATTGGTTATTTTTCACCAAACAAAAACAATTAGATATCAAGCAGAGACATTTAAAGGACGGTTTGGAAATTGCTTGCGACTTATATATTTTAATAAATTACCATAGTAGAGAAGTATTTAGCAACAATTGATACCCCACAGCATTATCATATTTACTTGGATAACCCCACTTTTTTTCAAACACCAATGATAGTTACCTGAGAAAAACCTCGGCTTTTGGTGTAACGATAAGATTTACAGAAAAGGCCTTGGATCACAATTGAATTTAAATTCACTGAGAAAACTAGAAAGAAAAAATATCAAAAAAGTTCGCAAACTGTAACAAGACATACATCCATAAAAATGTTTCCCAGTCCTCATATTAGAATATTGCACAGTGCAACTGCTACATGGAAAACTAGTGTAGCATAAAAATCAAAAAGCACAAAAACAAAATTAAAAGGAAAAAAAATGAAAACAAATAATTATACAAAATTAAAGCCACAAAAATACCATTGGTTAAACAGTAACAATTCAAACTTCTGTAATCAAATGGAAAAAAAAACAAAGCTGGATTTCTAAACAGTCCTATAACTTGCAGTATGAGTTAACTTTTACTTCTCGCAAGCCAAAGTAAATCACAAGTGGAACAGTAAATACGGAGTTTATCCAAAACCCAAACCAAATCAGTTAGTACAGTAGCATACATAGTAACACCCTGAATGAGTTATCCTCTAAATACAATGAACCTGTAGATAATGAATAGGGAACGGGCTGTGAAGAAGAAGCACCTCTGCGGCCACGCAGTGTTTTATTTAAAAAAAAAGTGTGAGGATAGATACAAAAACTGATAGATAAATAGATGTGATTTCGTGTCTGGACCACTATGGCAACCAAAATATGTGACCTATAGCAACTGACTAATCTGTAGGGAAACCCAGGAGCCAGTGTTCCATTTCCCTGCAGCGCCTCCGCAGGGGAGATAAATCATTACACGGTGCCAACTGAACTCAAGGGGCTATCTCTGTAATGCAAAGATATCTTGGGTCCTCCAAAAGGACACTATGACTAAGGTATCAAGCCGAAACGCATCAGCGTCAAAGCTGTATAATGTGTGTTTCTTCAAGTTGTACTTTTAATCATGTTTAGATAAAAGCCCTTTGTTGGACGGTGGATACTGGAGACCTTTGGATGTCGTCCAGAATGATGGACTATTTTCATTGATAGTCCTAAACAGGGGATCCCCCCATCTATTAGAGATTCTTTAACGACAAACCCCCTTAGAGGGGCGATCTCTTTGACCCCTCAGGTCATACATATATTTCATGGCGTGAAGAACACATTTAATTTTCACACACGCCTATGTACTTTGGTTTTTTAAATTTAAATATTCCAAAAAATCTGAAAAATCTAACCCTTGTAAAGTCCATACTGCACCAAATGATGAAATAACATAGAAGTTGGGAGTCTAATATAGAACAACAAGGCAATAGAGTAAGTTCAGTAATAAACATCTACTTCCCAGGTCGAAGAAAAGGACGTTAAAGGAATAAAGAGGGCCCTGGTCAAAAGTAAAGCATGTCCCTCCAAAAGAGGCCATTAGGGAATAAAGCTTTGATATCTCTAATGGTAATCGATCATAATTTCTTTTTCAATACACAATCTGAAAGCAAGTTAGACATGTATGTGTTACTTATAAGGCAGGAGGTGCCACCATATTGCTCATTACATATACATGATGTGTGACACCTAACAATACGGAATATTATACTGATTATTAAGGAGGAGTGGAACATGCAACTCACTTCTGGACTAAATCTGATCCACATTGATAGAGATAGCCAAAGCATGGTCAGGTCTATCTCTAGTTCCTGCATCATATGGGGGCAGCTGGAGTACTGATGGGCATAACACCTAAGAGGACTGTCAACCAAACCTACTGATTTTTGCAGAACTGGCTGTCCACCTAATAGGTAAAGAGGTGTCCCAGCTTTCCCCCAACTGGCATATTTGATTTCAACATGGCTGCCGGAAGAGGTGCTTGGCAGCGGCTGACTCCCATCCCCCTTTGGAAAACGACTGCAGAGCATTCAAGTGTATAGGGTGAGGGGTCAGGAGGAATAGCTCCCTAAATTGTATGCCCAGTCTAACACTGTATGGATATGTGAGGAAAGAAGGACATTTAACTGATAAAAGTCATTAGCTCCCTCTATTGGAGGAAGATATTAATATGGGATATTTTAAGCAGAAAACATTGGCTGCTATTCTATTTTATGTCATCTCAAAAAGAAATTACTTTTAAAGAGGTTTTCTCACCACATTGAATAACTTTTAACATGCAGGGAAAGTTAAAAACTATTACCAAATACATCGCTGTTCTGATTTTGATTTGTTCAGGAAATGAAGGAGATTTGATCACAAGTTTCTCTGGTTACCGACCACCTCTCCCTACTCCTCCTCTTATCTAATTCCTCCAAGCTGCCGTCCGACCATGGTGATGTCACTCCCTGCTGAGTCTTATCTCTGGCCTAGACGCTTGTTTATCTAAGTTAATGACAAGTTTCCCCCCTGTAGCCTTGTGTTCCACAGATTATAAACCTCCGGTAATTATCTCACTGTAACAGGAATGGCAAAGCCAATCACTGCTGTAGACCCGCTGAAAGCCTGACCAGGAAGTGAGAGTCTGAAGCTGGCTGTGGCACATGGTGAGAAAACCCCTTTAGGTACTCTTTATTCTAGAGAAGAGAACAAAGGCCCAAACTACTACCTCTTACAAGGAGGCCAACTTGCAGAATGGTATACCGGAACCCACGCTGCTATAGACCCAAGAGTCCCAGCAAGTACGAATAGTTGGGTATCCTGCCTTAACAGTAGTAGAAGACCCCAAATAGCCCTATTGTCACATTGAAGCTTTTGATTGCCAAAATGGGCAGGATAAAGAATGATAGATAGAATCAGACAGTGAAAACTCCAGTGGACCACCTATTTGCCCGTACCAGTCAAGGACAAAAACCTCCGTGACGCAACCTTCTTTTACATGGTCTGGCACACTTGGGAGTGTTTATAATGTCATCGCAATAAGAATCTGAACCAGAAAGCAAAAATTACCCATCCTTATCAAGCAAAATAGGACAACAACTTTACTCTCTTCTAAACTCACCCAAGACCACAAGGAGATCAGCACAGTAGACTATAGATGGACTTCACGGTTTGCCAAAACCACGATAAAGCCATACAATAGTCGCAGGCCCAGCAAACCACGTGAGACAAGTGGTAGGACAAGTTATTCTAATTGAAGCATATGGGAGATCCCAAGAAGGGGATCCGTCATTCTTTAGGCCCGAGGACAGTCGTATTATTAGAGCCAATGATAGAATAGACTCCGTTCATCAGGAGTTTCTCTCACCCTTGACTCTAAATACATGCCGTTCGCAGTCTGTAGTATTATGGCCACGTGCATGATCCCATATGCATCTTCTCTGGTCACGCTCCAAGCCATGTCGGAAACGAGACTTATCGAGGAAATGTGGAGCAAAGGACCTTGAAGGGGACGTAGGTGGGACGATTTGCTGTGCAAAGAGGCATGCTGGATTCCTATTAATACACGCCATGAATCTGAGGCCCGACGTGCTGCGCCTAATATGTGCACCAGCTCCGATCAGCATTGCAGAGATACCACCTGTTGATTCCCACTAAGCTTTCAACAAGTTTCTGCCAAGACATGTGCATTTAATAACATGGACTAACAGGCTAAAAGAGCAGGAACAACATGACGTCCCGATCACTAACGACCTACACGAACTATAAAGAGGAGACAGCCATGAAGAGGTGCAGAGCATGTGCTGTATCTTGGCTCAGCTTTTGTTAATGACAATCTTCTTGGTAGACGCTGTAACTGCTTTTAATAGACATGTAAAGTGCTGTGTACACAGTCAGAGCTATACAAATTATACACATAATACATATATACATTTTCAGTGGGGTAAAGTAACTCAGGGATGAAGCTCGTTACATAAATAGGAGCACAGCAGTTCATTCAGTTCTGTTAATACGGCACATGGCTTTAGTTAGGGCGCGCAATACAACTGCACTCAATAGTCTTAAAGGGAATGTGTCATCAAAAAGGACTTATTGTTTAACTCAGGTTTTTATGTTAAACACATTTTTTAAGAATTTTTGGTTATATTTTTTTTTTTTAATTTTCCATATCACTTTCAATATTTTTTTTTAATAATTCTTAAGTCCAGCAGTTTTCACTTTGGCCACTAAGCCTAATAGTCTGACACTTCCTGTTCTGTACAGAAAGATTCTCAGTTGTCTGCTCATTATCAGCACAAAGAGGGCCAAACTGAAAGGAGACACCAGTGTGAACAGATAACACAGGATCCACCAGTCACAAGAGGAAATAGTCACAGTTCACCCTTTCACCTCCCTGCATACTGATTTCTTCCCAGGTCACAGAGAATGACTAGAAAACTCTCCTATAGAAGTGAATGGGACTGAGTCAGTCTATAGTCTCCTATGTGCATGAAGCTACTGTAAAGCATCTCTCTGACTGCTGTTAAAGCAGTGCAAACAAGGCCTAGTGGCCAAAGTGAAAACTGCAAGACTTAAGAATTATTAAAAAATATTGCAAATGATATGAAAAAAAAAAACCAACCAAAAATTCCTAAAAAATGTGTTTAACATAAAAACAGGACTTAAACAATGACTCAATTTTTGATGACACATTCCCTTTAAAGGGACACAAAACATACAAAGCTAAGGATAAGAGCTGCAAATATCATGCACACAGCTAGACCAGCGGTCTCAAACCGGTTGTGAAACTAGAACTTTCAAGACATGCTAGGAGTGCTAGTTTTGCAACAGGTTGGAGATCACTGGTCTAAGCCAATCTCTCAATTCAATGAAGTGGGATATAGACTTTAGGTTAAGTGCCCCTTCCAATGATGATTTTCATGGCTGTTCCTCTTTACTGCACACAGCGTTAGGTCTGATCTTGTCTGACAGCACGTATACAACGGTTCTCGCATCATCACAATCCCTACATGCACCATGAGTAAATCAGCACCGACAATCGTTACACCTGACGTCGACCATCAGATACTCACAAACCATGGCAACACACTGCGCTCCTATTTGCTGGAAATGGGTTTTCCAATATGTGGCTCAATCACTTTACGATGCTGCAAAAGCCTCATCGATCCTCCTTGTCGACCTGACAAGGGTAAACTGCAAAGTCCTTCTATTAGCAAGAGTTACTTCATTACAAACCTACGTGAAAACAACCGGATGATCAAAACACAGCAGACTGCCCAAAACAGTGCAACCTTACACATCATTGCTGCCACATTAGGGCAAGTAGGGGGTCCACCGTCCATTGCAAGTAAATAAGCTAAACTGATAAAGCCACTCCCACCACCCTCCATTTTACAGCGGTATTTACTATCATACAGATGCTGCAAATATAGTCATATCTGACGGCAAACAACTCAGTCTGTACATCTGTCCTATTCTCTGATCAAAATACAAGGCAGCTGCAGCTAGATCCAGCTCATCCTCCTTTTGCATGACCTACAGTAAAGCTGCAAAATGGATATGCTCATACACAGAGGATCTGCTTTACTGCCGCTGCAAAGTGTAGTCGGGGACTGCTAGTGCACATTATACTGATTTCAACAGATAATATGTATCGAGTTTCCAAGTAGATCCCACGGTAATAAAAATTGATATTGAATGGGTCCTTGAAGGAGGATGAAGAAAATCAGCTATTTAAAGGGGTTGTCGCACTACATTGATTCATATGGTTTTCTTGGTTTCAATTCAGGGGCGTGTTTACTGGCTTCTAATAGGCTGCAATAGAAGCCAGGTCTGTAGCTATAGCAACCAGTGCTGGCAGCCTATCAGGAGAGATCAAACAGGCCTGTAGCTATAGCGACCTGAGGAGCTGATGCAGCCCATACAAGAGGGGATATCTAGGAATAAGTAGGACATTGTTAATGGACATATAATACAAGATCTTTAACATAAAAAGCAATCCTTGTAGTAAGACAACCCCTTTAAAGTAGGAACCTGCTCGATAAAAGAACAAAATGGACCTTTAAAAGGGTCCTATTAAAACTGATGACCTATCCTCAGGATAAGCAATCAATCTGAAATTAGTGGGGATCCAACACATGGCTTGATTTGGGGCACAGCTGCAATGCCTAGCTATGAAAAGCATGGCGTGTGCTGGTACGAGCACATGTAAACGGGGAAGATGGCGCTCAAGCACCAAGGCCCCATCAAACACAGAGGGTTAGACCCCCACAGACCCTAGCCCGGCAATAGGCCACCAATTTTAAACGCCTGGAAAACTCTTAACAAAAAAGCCACGAGTATACTCCAAGAATAAATGGGTTGAACCAAGAATCTGACAAGTGCAACAAAATTTGCAAATTTTGTGGGAAATACACCCAAAAAATGGCGCGGTCCCACAGACGCAAGACAACAAGAATATCTCAAGATGTGTGGAGGCGAGACAATCTACCTGAGGACCTGTACGCCTACATCATCTAAGGCGAATAGTTCAGGAGCCCTTTAAATGATGTAGAAACCCAAAGGATATTGGGAGCTACAAACTAGTCATTTACACTGAACGTCTTCTGATGTACGGATCACACAAAAACTACATTGAGAGATCAGTCACCTCTCCTGTCACATCCGACTTAGTAATTGATGAAATTTCCTATAACAGAATTGTGGAACATCTTTCTTATAACTTTGCATTGTGTTGCCCCTCTGTTATTCCTCCTGGAACAGGGTTTTTAAGAACCCCCTTTGTCAATAGTGTCCAACACCCAGATAGTGACCAATCAATGTTCAGAGTCAGAGTGAGTAGAAAACCTCCTATTGACAAGGGGAATGCCATCATTAAAGTTTTTTTTTTTTCTTTTGTAATCCTGCTTATGGATAGGAATGCTTTAAAATAATAAAAATAAAATAATGGACACTCGCCCCAGCTCCCGCCAGTCGCTGAGCAGTGACATCACGTACACGGCTCATGTGACCAAGAGCCAATCACTAGCATTCAGTGGCCATTTGCCAAACATGTGAGCAGTGCCCCTTGAATCAAAATGATCGGCTCATGGTCACCTGACCCATGTATGTGACGCCACTGATGAGCGACTAGCAGGGGATGCCAAAGCTCTAGCAGTGTGGAAGAAGTGAATACCAGGTTTTTTTTTAATTATTATTTTAGCACAGTCCAAGCCAATTTCGTGGGTTCCAAAAATTTCAACAACTGCTTAAAGGGGTTTTCTCGCTACAAAGATCATATCTCTAATGATGGGGACAGTCAAAATAAGCACTTTTGCAATTGGTTTGTATTACCTAAATCACTTAGGTATTGACGCACAGATTAGCTCATATCTGCTATACTATTTCTGCAGCAAGTGGTCGGGCCACGCCCCCTTTTCTGTGACTGGCTGCCTGATATTTCATTCTGCCTGTTGGGACACACCCCCTGTGCTGTGATTGGCTGCCTGCACTCTGTGCTTACTCCCCTCTGAGCTGTGGAAAATGAAAGTGAAACTAGATGCCTCAGCTTTCTATGCTGACTGTGTCTGTATAATAAAGGCTCTCACAGCTTCTCTATGCTCCTTTCGCAGTCCTGTGAAGGATCTGGACAATTACTGAATCTCTAGCTGCTAGATTTACTCTCTCCCCCCCCCCCCATATAACACAGCCTTATACACTCTGCTTCTCCTCTACCTCCTGCCTGATAACACGGGGTGGGTGGGGCGGGGCAGCATGCATTCCTCACATTTGTTTCATCATTTCAGGATGTATGTATAACTGCTTACAGCAATGCAGGAGTTCTGGTTACAAGGAGCTTGTGGAGGGAGGTGACAGCTTCCAGGCATAAGGTCTGTAGAGCTGTGACATTCTCTCCCTTCCACTGCTCACACCGAATGATGATGTCACCAGTCTTCTGTGAGGGAAGACATGCCTACTGGGAGGAGAGACATGCCTACTGGGAGGAGAGACATGCCTACTGGGAGGAGAGACATGCCTACTGGGAGGAGAGACACGCCCACTGGGAGGAGAGACATGCCTACTGGGAGGAGAGACATGCCTACTGGGAGGAGAGACAAGCCTACTGGGAGGAGAGACAAGCCTACTGGGAGGAGAGACCCGCCTACTGGGAGGAGAGACCCGCCTACTGGGAGGAGAGACCACCTACTGGGAGGAGAGACCCACCTACTGGGAGGAGAGACCCGTCCCAGGTTTTGAAGCTGTAAGAGAGATCAACAGCTCAAGTCTGCGAAAGCCAGTGATGAGAAAACCCCTTTAAAGATGAATTTATTTATTCATTTCCAGGGAGAGTAACTGAGGGACAACACAATGGTACGTTTTATGAGAATATGTTATTTTAGGGAAAATATTTACTAAATAGATATGTCAGGAAAGGTGGCAAACCCTAATTAGACATGTGCAATATTTGCAACATCTGTAAGTCATATCAATAAGGTCATAATACAGACAAGGTTTTGATTTCTGAACCGAAATAACTGGATCAGATAGTGAAGTACATTATGCATAGTGAAAATCATTTTTTTTCTTAATTTTTTTTTTTGCAGGGAAACAATATGTCCAGTACCAAAAAGCCAAACTGGATCTTCACCCCGTTTTTTAAATTTTTTTTTCATTAACACTGCTATTTTTTTTTTTTATGAAATTTTCTCTATTTTATAAAATTTTCTTATAGGCACATTTTTTGTTGAAACATTCATTAAATAAAACACTGCTTGTGATAACACCAACCCAGTGCACGAGGAGGCCTGTACACCCCCGGGTTACGACCTGCAAAGGAGTTAACGGAGTCGTGAGCAATGTTAGCTTATGGACAAGTGTATATAGTGGTGTTAATGGGTTACACAACATAAACGCTATAAATCTCCTTACTACCTCCATAGCCCACGTTTCATTATTCCAGTCACTGGCTAAATCACCTTTATATAGATCCGATTTAAAAGAAAAAACAAAAATCTATTATAAAAAGTTAAATCGAGCCTGCAAGGTACGTCAAATTTTTTTTGTTTTCTTCTTCAAAAGTATACACAACAGCAATATGAAAACATAAAAAAAAAAAAAAAATTAACTTACATTAGTACACCCACTTATATGCAGTAATGAGCTTAAAATTTATGGAGATAAAATACTGATGCATAAAACACACACCCCCAAAAAATAACATATGCAATAAGGATTCCATAATTTACAATACAGTAGTTACAAAGGACACGCCAAACATGAAAGTAAATTGAAATACAAAATAATAATAATCAGAAAACCCCACTACACTTTCATATAGAATTAGACTCAAAAACAGAAGTAAGGCGACTATGTATAAACGGGATATGAAGCTAAAGTTCACAGCTATCAAAAGTGGCGTCTGTTATATATAGCAGCTTATCTATAGTACATTCAAGATAAATGATAGAATTATTACTTGCTCAAAGCTAAAAACATTAGTCTTAATACCATTTTTCTTAAAGCCCACCACTATACTACAGTATAATTTAGGTCTATGCAAAAAAATGTAGCTACCATTTCATATATATATATCTTTTTTTTCTTTTTCTGCTTTTTTTTTCTTAACATTTCATCTTAAGAAATGAATGATTTCCAAAGTCTTTGGTGCTGGATAAATTAACTTGATATGGACGATGCACAATTGGTAAAATAAAATAAAAAAAAAAAAAAAATGAAATATGCACATAATTTCATGTCCCTGACGGAATGTATTAAATAAGCAGTCACCACTCGGGGAGGGGAGGAAAAATAAAATGATAAAATATAATGTAAATGAGGCTTTAAAAACCTGACATGCATAAAATGAAAGCTAAAATTGCACACACGAAAAAGGAAAAACAAAAAAAAACAAAAAAAACCCCCCCTCATATTTCAAATTTCTAGAGTAAATATTTCTTGATACGATAGATCGAATACTGTGCGGTTTGTCCAATGCGGTTACGTGCTGTAGTGTTAAACCTTTTCAGTGCTGGAAGCGCCTGCATGACATTGCCCAGCAAAATGCTGCAGCCTCAGCCAAGACCGAAAAAGGTGTAAAAAAAAATAAAAAATAATAATAATTTCCCCCAGAAAACCTGACCATGCCTTTAATAGATACTAGGAAAATCCAGCCGATTGGACAAACGCAGTGACGATAAAAAGTGAAGGATCCACTTACAAGACAATATTGCAGTTTCTGTTGACTGTGTGATTACAGAAAAAAAAACAAAAAAAAAAAAACATGCACCCGCGTTAAATCTAAGAAATTAAAACAAAAATTCTATAAAAAAAAAAAAATTTTTTTAAAAGCGCTCGCTAAATATCTAGGTCATCCCAAAAATTAAAAAAAAAAGACTAAAATCTACAGCAACACAAAAAAAAAAATTTAGAAAAAAAAATACATGCTGTTCCGTTGGCAAGTAAAACACCTAACCCTAAAATCATAGCACGCGACCAAACGAAACGAATGAACAAACCCCTAGATTGAGCCAATGCTCAAGTTATTCGAAAAAATAGATATTTATATATCAGCAGATCTGAAGTTTAAGTGCTGAAATTGACATTAATATATTAAGTAATAACATTAACAACCTCAAATATTTAAGGCACTATGTGTAGGAACGGTTTACAATGCAGCGGATTATTAGGACGACGACACTGAATAGCAAGGTCTAGGCAACGTTTTTTTTTTTTGTTTCGTTTTTCTTCTGCCCATGCAAAAGACACATGCAGTGTGAACATCAAACTCAGTAGCCATGTGACCCGACACTGAAACACCAAGACATACGAGAACGGAACGACGTACACGACTTACACCGTACTACTGACATTATGTGCATTTGTTGCGCTAAACCTGTACGCTGAATGGCTTCCCAAAGACGTGTCTTGCACTAGTTAGAAGGCAATTGTATAAAAAAATAGCAGGAGAGAAAGTGAACTTCTCCTCCCGTAAGTCACCTGTCTAGAGAGTTACTATAGAAGAGAACAGGACCAGAGACGATTTTTACCAAATGTGCAAAACACATTAAAAGTGATTTTTTAGCTTTTTCATTTTTTTTTTTTCTTAAAGCTCAAGATTGTTTTAAATTGCACCCAAGTCTACATGATTCAAAAAATATTTGTTTTCTTGTGCCATGGCCGATTATTTTTGATTTTTTTTTTTTTTTAATTATCAAAAGCCATGTTTGTTTGCTTGTTAATTTTTTTTCTTGTTTTCACTCCGCTTCAAACCAAGTTGTTTGAATATTTGAGCTTCCTTTGTTTTTTTTGTTGCCGAATTCTCACATGTACGGATACTGGTTGAGTTTCGTGGGGCTCATCGGAAATCCTGTGTAGGCCGGGGAGGCGGTGATGTACGAGTGCGATGGGAAAATCGGTTTGTATTGAGTTTGGTGCATGGTGGGTGAAGGTAAAAGCCTGGGGTTGATGCCCACCGCGACCTGATGAACGATGCCGCTATGATGGGAGAGACTGTAAGCCGGATGTTGTAAAATCGGTCTCGAGGTACACGGTGATGCCAGGAGATGGGCCACGGGAGCTGCTGTGGTCAGTGGGGCAGAGGGTGGATATGAAAGGATAGCAGGCTGTCCACCGAGATGAGCATGCACAGCGCTGTGATTTGGGCTTCCATGCTGCAGGGTGAAAGGATGACTGGCCACAGTAGGTGCGATAAATGCCTGCTGTCTCCTGTGCCCATAGTTTCCGTTCCATTCTTGATGTCCCGCTCCAAAATGTTGCATCTGTCAAAAGAAGATAGAATTGGATTTTGAAAATTGTGCATACGGTTCTGTTCACATTTGCTCCAATAGGGGCTTCTTTCAGCTTTGCCAGAAAGAGTAGCAGAAAATGAAGTGCTATTTTTTTTCTGGTAAGATGATAACACAATGACGGAACCCAGATGGCCCCACTACGTTCAATGGGGTCTCTGTTACTGTCGCATGTGACAAATCCGGCGCTGCCATCAATGTTTCTCTGTTCCTATGACAGAACAGGAGCTAGAAATGTGGTTGCAGGTGTGAACTATTAAACATATACACACAATACTAAAAGTAACAGAAACCACAAGTCAGACACTTTAGGCCAAATTTTTTTTTCTGTTTAAATACAACGAAATTGAAAAGTAAGCAACTTTGTAATAGGTCTTAATTAAAAACCCATTTTTTAAAATCATTTTTTAACAGTGCCTTTGTAGACTGTGCATTTCCGTGGTAACTCTGTAGTGTAGTGTCATCTTTAAATCTCATATTTTTTCTACTATATCCCCTAACATCCATTTAGTAGATTAGCCAGGAGAAGTAGACAGATAAGGAGTGCAACTGCAGGACCAGACTACACAGAATTGTTGTGTTTGCATTGCCCTGCTATCATGCCAGCGTGCACGTACATCATTGCTTTAAAATAGTTTGGGATGTGCTGATCAATTTTAGTTTTTTCGAGATGTCCACAGAAGACTACGGCAGGGTTGGAGCAGAGCTAAATGGGGAGCACTGTATCACCTCTTCTTATTTAAAGTAAACATTTCACCTGGAAAACCCCTTTAACTCCTTAACGACCGCGCACCGTCTTTTGACGGGGGGCATTTCAGGTCCTTCGTCTGCAGCGACGTCTTTTGGCGTCGCTGCAGACATCGGAGTTTGCAGCTCTGGGCGCCGCAGCAGCGCTGAGATCGGGGCTGTACTACACAGCCCTGATCCCAGCGCAGCTCCTGTGCGCACCGGGGACCGGGGGAACCTCCGCAGCCTGGTGCTTTAACCGTTTGATTGCCGCGGATTGTCACCGCAATCAAAGGGTTTCCTTGCTTGGTCGGGTGATCGGGACACCCGGTGACCCGACAGAGCCCGGGAACAGCTACACAGTCAGCCCTGGAGACCTAGAGTAGCCCTAGAGCGGTCTGTGTAAGAAGCCAACAATCAGGGCAGACTGTGTGCTGTCCTGATCACTGCCTGTGTCAAACTGACACAGATTATAATGTATTAGCATATATGAATATGCTAATACATTACTAAGTGGGGAAAAAAGAAAAAAAAAAGTAACAGTTCTCCCTTCATGGGATTTAAAAAAAAAAGTAAAACACATAAAAAGTGTAAAAAAAAAAAATTAAAATAAATATTTGATAAAAAATAATTGTGCATACATTACACACACAAAAAAACCTACACATATTAGGTATCCACACGACCGTAATGACCTGTAGAATTAATCTAACAGGTTATAAAGTGGCAAATGGGAATGGTGTAAAAAAAAAAAAATATATATATTTAAAAAAATTCTGCAATTATTTATAAGTGAACTTAAACTATTCCACCATAAAGGACAACTTGTCTCGAATAAAACGAGGCCTCATCCAACTGCGTCATTGAAAAAATAAAAAAGTTACAACTGTTGAAACGCAAGGAGGCAGAAACTGAAAAAATGTTCTGGTCATTAACTACTTTTCAGGCGTTCGGGGTTAGGCCTCGTTCACACGGCTTATTTCAGAACGTATTTACACCGGATTTCCGATGTAAATACGTTTTGAAATCAGTTGAAAATCAGTTGCAAATACGTGCCACTAAGTGTGGCACGTATTTGTAACTGATTTCCCGACGGATTCACCATCTACAATCATTGTAGGTGGTGAATCCGTCCGGAAATAATTGACATGTGAATTGTTTTTCCGTCCGGATTGCCGTCGTCAATCCGCGGCGGCAATCTGGTACGGAACTACGCGTCGGTTGAACGACGAGCCGTATTTTCTATTGAAATCAATAGAAAAATAGGCTGTGACTTATTTCGGACGGATTTGCCAACGGATTGACGATCGTCAATCCGTCGGCAAATCCGCGGTGAAATAAGCCGTGTGAACGAGGCCTTAGGCAACAAGGGCTGGTTTCCCTCCATGAATCCGTTCAAATCTCTGTGCTATAAAGTAAAACAGCTCACTGTGCAGGTTCAGATGGTCAGTTTGCACACATAATCCTGGAAGATGCCCTGCAGATCCAAGAGCAAGGTGCACTGCATCGATTCTAACCTATAGGCTATAGAAAGAATATCCTGTTTTTTTGCCAGATGCACAGCAAGTGTTTTTGGGCAATTACCTGTAAACCAAACATATATGAGGTTACTTTCTGCAAGACCTGGCAGGATTACCTGACTGAAGCTCAGAGGCTGCTGCTGGAATGCTGATGTAAGTTTTTGCTGGCGATTCCCAAGGCCTGTGGGATGGTTCTTCCTCCCCGGGGCTGAACGTCCTTTTATTAGGGGATGGCAAGCCGCGTCTGGAAAACACAATCAACATCAAACCTTGCTGCACTTGTCTAAAGAGAGATTTGCCATCCAAACCATGTATTTACTTATTACTCCATTACCATTCAGAAGGGCAGGGCCTTGGTCTTGTTTCTGTGGGAGCTTTTTTTTTTCTCTCCCCTATCATATAACCCTATATATCACAGAGCTCAGCTCCTCTCCTATATCATATAACCCTATATATCACAGAGCTCAGCTTCTCTCCCTCTATCATATAACCCTATATATCACAGAGCTCAGCTTCTCTCCTCTATCATATAACCCTATATATCACAGAGCTCAGCTTCTCTCCTCTATCATATAACCCGTTATATCACAGAGCTCAGCTTCTCTCCCTCTATCATATAACCCTATATATCACAGAGCTCAGCTTCTCTCCCTCTATCATATAACCCTATATATCACAGAGCTCAGCTCCTCTCCTCTATCATATAACCCTATATATCAGAGCTCAGCTTCTCTCCACTCTCATACAACCCTATAGATCAGAGCTCAGCATCTCTCCTCTCTCATATAACCCTATATATCACAGAGCTCAGTTTCTTCTCCCTCTATCATATAACCCTATATATCACAGAGCTCAGCTTCTCTCTCTATCATATAACCCTATATATCACAGAGCTCAGCGTCTCTCCTCTATCATATAACCCTATATATCACAGAGCTCAGCTTCTCTCCCTCAATCATATAACCCTATATATCACAGAGCTTAGCTTCTCTCCTCTATCATATAACCCTATATATCACTGAACTCCGCTCCATTCAATTCTGCTCTCCGATATAGGGCAGTATACACCACTTGTAAGGTTCTCTTTAAGGCAGAGGCATTGCTCCTATACAGAGCCACCATACAGCTTCACACTTAGGGTTCTGGACAAATACTAATGGTTACGCTAATTTTCAACTACATCCAAGTGCGGTCACCTTACCTTTGTTGGTGCCCCGATGGGAATTGAACTTGCGGTTTTCAATCCTGATAGGTGGGACCACTAATGTGCACACTGCTGGTTTGCTTTCGGCTTTCTCCGACGCCCGCTTTTCTGCATTCTGGTTGGTATCCGTTACAAAGCTGCTTTTGACAAATGGGCTGTCGTGGCCAGATGAATCAGAGCTTGGGGATCCGTCTACAGTGTCACAGCCGCTCTCGGGTTCATCATCAGACATGCTGCAAGATCACAAGTTACAGAGTGAACATGTACTACAGCCCAGAAATTACAGAGGATCCGTCATGAAACGAGCACTTCCCTCATCATAACTAGGATTCTTCTGTCTTCTTTCACTTTCCTTACTAGCCAAACAATAAATAACTTGTGCTATATATGTTAATAGGAGAACGGACCTGAATCTGTAATATGCTGCCATTACATGTAAAAGCATATTCAGATGCAAGATCCCTTTAATGTATTACTGCCCACCTTTTGTATTGACTTTTTATGCCCTTGTTCATTCATTTAAAGGGGTATTCTCATCACAGCAAGTGCTGCTGGGAGGGACAATTACTGTAAAGTAAGCAATTTTTAAAATGCATGTTATTAAAAAATAAGTATGCTTTACCTAATACTTGCCTTTTTTGTACCTTCAACTTGCTCATTTGTCTCCTTGTTTACAGATCACCACTGTGCGCTTTTAATTGTGCCTAGTAATGCAGCCTTAACAAAGACTGTCTGAGAATAAGTTCCTGTGACCTGCCCAGGCCAGCGGTATTCGAGGTTATAGATGAGTGCAAATGCCTGTCTCCGCTATCCCAGCCACAGGCAATGTCACAGTAACACTGTATTACTGGCCAACACTGAGAGCACACAGTGATGGTCAGTAACCAAGGAGACAAGAGACCAAGTTGAAGGTGAAAAAAGACCTGTATTTTGTAAAACAGGTACTTTTTTAACTGCTTACGTTACAGTAATTGGCCCTTCCAGCAGCACTTGCGGAGATGGGAATAGCCTTTAAATCTATGGTATTGGCATGTTCATCCTGCTCTCCAGCCAATAGCAACTCACTGGTGATGGTTCAGGTCATACTTGCCCCCTGAATTATCTTTTATAACTGCTCTTCTCGACGGGCGGTAGAAGTAAAATAAAAAATAGTTTTTACAACCCCTTTAATTTACTAAGGTAGCACTTAAATAACCATAAAACAACCAAGATACTTGGGGAAGGTTTGTACAACTTATTTTCGGCGCTGAAGAAGCATCGTTTCTTCAGTGCAAATTCCGTGCTTGCACCCGCAGAATTCAGACGAGATAACGCGGCTGAATGTCCAATGCAGAAAATCTGCCTCTTACACGTAATCGCATTACATTTGTCTTATGTATGAAACATATCCTGCAGTGGACACAAAAGCATGGTAGACCAGCGCTGCAGAAACCGGACAAGTTTGCAAAATAGGGCAAACGTAGTCCTGAAAACGTGATGTTATTTAATAGGGCCCTACACTAAATACATATCACTGACATCAGACGCATCATATATTATGCACATTTTTATGTTAGTGGATACAGAATTAAAAGATTACCTGTTGGGTCTTTTGCAGGGAGAAGGACTGGACTGGCCCGAAGAGCTGGTACTCAGGGTGCTGTCTGGACTACTCAAGGAACAGACACGATCAATATTCAGAGTACTCTGACAGGCCTCACAGTCCAGGCTGCCTTTACATCTAGGAAATAAATAACAAGAAGAGTTTAATTCACCGGATTGCAGGTCTAGGCTAATGGAGAAAAGCAACCTAATTCTACCTCTTCTCCAAGAAAATGTCAATTCAATGCACCTTTTATTTTAAGAATTTAATAAAACGAATCCTGTTTTTTTTTCCTCTGACTATAGAACGCACTTTAAACAAAAAAAAAAAAAGCCTAAATTTCTAAAGGTCCCTGTGCGCCTTAGAGTCGAGAACAGAACAAGAGGCACACTATAGAATGTGCACACCCAAAATAAACATACAAAAACTTTACTGAAAAAATATTAAAACATAGCCTAAAAGCCTATACATACACACTGTCACTGTTAGGGTATATTCACACGGCGTGTTGGGTCCATGTGAGCATACGCTTTTAGACCCAAACATGCATCAAACAATGAGCAGTGTGTTTTACATTACTTTTTCTTTGAAACACGCAATGGCGTTCAGACGAGTGATCACCGATGCATCTCAGTGCGTCTTCCGGATGCGTTTCAAGAATCTTGATCCGAAAGACGCAGCAGGAGCCCTATAATAACCTATAGGGAGCGATCCTGCTGCATCCAACACACATCCAAACACGCAGCTGCTTATTGAATATGTGTTGGATCCATTTTGGATCCGATCGATGCTGCGTTTTTGGATGCGATTTTCGGATCCGAAAGCACCGTGTGAACAAACCCTTACATTTCCAATATTTCCCTCTTTTGTTGGATATGGGAGCTGTAGCCAGAAGGCTTTGTCTACACAGCTAAGTTAAAACACTGTTGGAAATCTTACGGTATTTTAACTGCACCGCGTTTTTTTGTGCAAAAAAACCCCAAAAAACGGTCGGATTTCCCGTGGCCCCGTACATCGAGGCCTCGGGAATCAGGTGGAAGAGAGAACATGATCTCTCTTCCGCAGACAGTCGGCGGTTTGGAACACCTCAATAGAAAATCCGTGTTGTGTAGACTACAGGACAGATTTTCTATTGAGGTCTACAGTACTGAATCCTCTGTACAGGAGATGAAAAACCTGTGCAGTGTAGACATAGCCCCTTGTATTATGGTCACCAACGCTGCAGAATATCCTAGTGATAAAAAGGAGGCCACAGATGTATCTATACAACTGAGTGAGCATCAGCAATATAAGCAAACAGTGACTCTAAAGCAGCTAAGTTTCGATACAGGGGCGCTTTCCCTTTTCTGGACTTTATAAACCCATACATGGAAAAGAGCACTCCAGTATTCCCCCTGGCTCTACAGCCTGTGGTGAATTAGTGACATTAACCCCTTCACAATACAGCCAGTCCCCCGGATTAAGGACGAGTTATGGACTGTAGGTTTGCTCTTAAAGGAAACCTGTCACATAGGTTATTCCCCCCTTGCTGAGGGCAGCACAAGCCAGTGTCAGACCTGCTGTTCCCAGCACTGTGCCCCTTATTCTGTAAGATGCAGCAGTTTTAGAGCATTTACCCCTTAAATCTTATTCATGAGCAGGTGTTAGCTCCGCCCACCAAAGGCGAACTCCGCCCACTGACAGTTCTTCACGTTTCTACCTATTCAAAGTAATAGGTTTGTCAGTTGAGGTGGGCGGGGCTAGCCTCAGGTGGGCGGGGTTTGAAAAAACTGACTCTTTGAAGGACTCTTCGAATGACTCTTCTGGCTGAAAACTGTAGATTTGAGCATTAAATACACGAACACTACAGCATCTTACAGAATAAGGGACACAGCGCTGGAAACAGCAGGTCTGTCACTAGCTTGTTCTGCACTCAGCAAGGGGGGCATAATCTATGTGACAGGTTCCTTTAAGATGAATTTGTATGCAAGTCAGAACAGGTATATTTATTACATGTAACTCCTGCACAAAAGATTTTTTTTTTTGTTTTGGATAGTGCAGGGAAGGGTTTTTACATTTGATTTGCTGTCTGTGCCCGGTAAAGAAGATTTCACTACATTTTCACCTCATGTGCTGCGGTGGAATGCTGAAACTTGTAGTTCCACAGCTACTATTTGCTGTGGAATAGGAAACTACAAGTGCCAGCATGCCCCATAAGTCTCCGTTTGTAACTAGGGGGCAGAAGTCGGAATGTTTTAAGTCGGGGACTGCCTGTATTTCCAAATCCCCTAGTCTGAAAAACACGGCACTTACTCTCTCAGCGAGTGAGTCTGTGCTGAATCCTCTTCATCCGTGTCACTGCTGATAGTAATGACACTCGCTGTGGGGCTCGGGGAATCAGCTATGACAATCTCCTGCCTTTGTTGACTTGACAAATCTGGGACCAGCTCCTCGGCCGCCTTACAAGATTCTTCCTCCTGCTCCTCCAAGTTCTGATTGTCTTGTGGTAACGCACAACTTTCAGACTCCGCGGTCTTGGCGCTGTTTGCTATCTTTGGAGAGGTAAGTGCTTTACTGTGGACACTAGCATCCTGTATTGTGTGACTCCTACAAAGATCAACCAAAAATGTTGTGGATCAAATCATGCAAGGTCAGGTTATGAGAAGGTATGAAGAGCGCCAGCAATCAAAGAAAACAAAGAACCGACCTGTTTGGACAGATTTTATTCCTCTTATTAGCAGCAGGTTGAGGCCAGACCACATGTGCAAAGCCTAAGCTGATCGGTTGGGGGGCTGATAATGTCATTTGGTTGGTTAGAAGAGGCTGCAGGATCATGGAACTGTAATGGTTTCCATGCTGAATAACTTTCCTGTAACAAGCAGAAGAGAGAGACATAAGAAAATTGGTGGTTTGTAAAGCGGAAGTTTTAAAGAGCTGCAGGTAACATGCAAGTCTCCAGCGTTCCACGTCTAACAGATCATCAAAGGCTAAAAGGCTAACCTCTCCCCTCCATACATCTCTGGCTTAATCTACAGATACCTCCCCTCACGCAATCTCCGCTCCTCACAGGACCTTCTCTCCTTTTATCAGCTCTTTACACAACCGTCTCCAAGACTTCTCCCGTGCTTCCCCCCCGCTCTGGAACTCACTGCCCCAACACATCAGACTCTCCCCAACTTTCACCAGTTTCAAAAGCAACCAGAAAACCCATCTCTTCAGGATAGCCTATAACCTACACTAACCCCACCACCAGTACACCGGCCCACAAACATGTCCGCCCCACACCTTCTGTCTCTCCCCTCCTCCCTTCTAGATTGTAAGCCCTCACAGGCAGGGTCCTCAATCCCTCTGTATCAGTTACTAGTCATTTTTCGGCACCATTGTATTTGTTCAACATTTGTTATGTATGTAACTCCCCTTGAATGTACAGCGCCCTGGAATCAATGGCGGTTTAAAATAAATAATAATAATAAAAGGGTTTTTAATTATATAAAAACCCACTGAAAAATAAACTTTAAAAGATAAAGGGTTTGTCCACTTTCCCCTTCTGGTAGTTAGGGTATGTTCACATGGCATGTTGGGTCTGTGTGAACATACGTTCTTATTTGCGGGTTTGGGTCCGTCTAGACGGACCCAAACACGCATCTAACAATGAGCAGTGTGATTTTCTCCGATGTGCGTCTCATTGTGTCTTTCGGATCCGTCCCAAGAATGGACATGTCAATTCTTGGTCTGAAAGACGCAGCAGGAGCCCTATAATAAACTATAGGGTGCGATCCTGCTGCATCCAACACGCAGCTGCATGTTGGATACGTGTTGGAGCCGCTTAGGATCCGATCGCCGCTGTGTTTTTGGATGCGAATTCCAGATCCAAAACGGATCCGAGATCGGATCCAAACACGCCGTGTGAACAAGCCCTAACAGTGTGCTGCTGCCCCTGCAAAAACTTGCAGCGATGCATCTGATGCTCCTCTTTCGGGGTGTCTGTTGTCTTCCGGCTCCCCAAGTCGGCTCTTGCACAATGCAGCCTTCGATTGGTCTCAATGGTCCCGACATTGCGACCTTTGGCAGTGTCATGTGATAACCAAAGCCAGTCAGAGGCTAAAGTACCCACAAGCCGACCACTAGGAACCGAAAGACAACAGTAGACCGGGGCCAGAACCGCCGGCCACATAGCTGCAAGGAATGTCAGTACAGAGGGAAGCATGATTTTTTTTTTATTTTGTCAAAGACTCAGCAGCACATTGTAACAAACAAGACAAAAAGGGAGGTGGACAACACCTCAAACACAATTCCTCCCTTGTTCCCCACCACCAATCTCGGGGGTTACCACTGCTTGTATGATTTATGGTGCAGCAACGACAAGTCGATAATAATGTCGTCACATCCTCACGACACAAAATAACCACCTTTAAAGCAGGGCTGTGGAGTCGGAGTCGTGGAGTCGGTGCTCATTTTGCAGGTCTGTAAAAAATGGACCGACTCCCAAAATATATAATAAATTGTCCCAGTTAGTTCAATGCAGAGACAAGAGCAAGAGGAATTGAGTACTGCCAGTGGTGCTGCTCCCATATCTTCAGCCTTATCACATGAGGAGTGTAATTGATGACACGAAGCAGGCAAAGGGTTGCCCCAGGGGATAAGATTCCGTTCCCCAAATAGCAAACGATTGACCAGATTTCAGCAAATTTTTCACTTCATATTTACAATTTATTAAAGTTTTTGTGTTCTAAAGTCGTATTCTATAAATATATTTTACATTGACAAGCAAAAGGGTAAGAATGTTTTGAACTTTTGACTTTCAGGCTTCATATCTCACCATCCATGTGAGACTCCCATCATTTTATAGACAATCCTCTTGGCTCATACATAACTTTTACCTTCAACTATTTAGCGTCTACTTAGTTCAGCAGATTCTTCTCATGTAACTGCATTGTTACCGTTTTGCTCCTGGTGGTCGGACAATCTTTTTCTTCGTATTACTACTAATTACAACCTGTCCTCACCTTCCCTAATAGCTCAGTGTGTTATTAGGCTGATTCCCAAGCGAAAGGTCACTGGTTCGAGCAGCCATAAGGAAGATTCCCCCAGCAAGAAAGAAGCAGCAGCATCCAGCTCATTGATGGCGTCTCTGGGCCAAGAAAACTGCATCATGTGAGGACATGACAGCGGGAAGAATATGAAATGAAATCCGTCCATCCATTCCAAAGCCAAGAGGTGAACGTCCAGGAAAAACAAGTCGCTCATCACAAGGTCGATTAGTTCTAATGCAATAGACACGGCAGTGGAGGCGGCTCGTAGGCTTCGTAAGAGTGAGATCAGACGTCCATGCAAGCACCGGGCGCATTACACAGGACTGAAATGATGGCCCAAAAAAGGGGAAGAAGCCGAGACTTCAATCTCGTCATAAGAAGCATCAGCAAAGAGTTTACAGAAAAGTATGAAAAATATAAATTTGGAAACAGGTGATTTGGAGCGATGAGATGAAAGTCAATAGACCGAGCTCTGATGGGGCAAATAGGTTTGGAAGAATCAAGGGAAAAGGGGGCTAATTGATCGAGAATCTGGAAGAACTGTCATGTTCGGTGGAGGAAGTCTGATGATATGGGGAGGGGTCACAGCCAAAGATGTTGGATACTTGACCAGGACCGATGGTGACCTCAATGCTGAGCTCTATGTGAGGGTCCTACAAGATGTGTTACTTCATATACTCGAGTACTATGGTATGAAAAGGACGACATCGTGTTCCAGCAGGACAAAGACCTGAAGCATACGTCAAGGTTGAAGAAGGAATGGTTCAATGACAATGAAGTAGAGCTGCTGGATCGGCCTCCACAGTCCCCAGACCTCAACTAAATCCAACACTTGTGGGTAGAGTTGAAGAAAATGCTGTATTCACACCCAAGTCCAGTCTGCACCAACATTGGGAACGTGTAGAAGAGACCTGGGATCAGATTTTGGTCAAGACCTGCTTGAATCTGATTCGGAGCCCAGAAGGATTCAGGCAGTGCTGAAGGCCAAATTTAGATTTTTTTAGGAGCAAAACAGTAACAATGCAGTTACATGGCAAGAATCTGCAGAACTAAGCAGATGCTAAATACTAAATAATGTATGTATAAGATAGGTAAGATGATTGTCTATAAAATGATGGGAGTCTCGTGCTCAAAACTGTAGCGAATGGTGAGATATGGAGTCTGAAAGTCAAAAGTTAAAAACATTGTTACCCTTTTGCTTGTCAGTGTCTGTTCCACCTAAATAGCTTGATTATTGTATCATAAGGTGATAAAAAGCCTGATGTTACCATTTTACTACAGTAAAGTTATCACTTAAACATGCGCCGTGTATGAGGGAGTCGGAGTCAGGGAAATTGAGGAGTCGGAGCTTTGGCTTACTGACTCCACAGCCCTGCTTTAAAGGGAGCCCATTAGTTTATGCTGCCCAGTCTGAGAGAGGTTTGTGATGGAGGGGGAGAAGCTGAGCTTTGTGATATATAGGGTTTATTTGATAGAGGAGAGAAGTTGAGCTCTTGTGATATATAGGGTTAATATGATAGAGGGAGAAAGGAGCTGAGCCCCTGTGATATATAGGGTTATATGATAGAGGGAGAGAAGCTGAGCTCTGTGATATATAGGGTTATATGATAGAGGAGAGGAGCTGTGTGATATAAAGGGTTATATGATAGAGGAGAGGAGCTCTGTGATATATAGGGTTATATAATTTTAATGGGTGGTATACACTTCACCCAGTGTGGGGCTCTATAGCGCTAGGATGTGATGATCTTTAACACAGAATGATCATATATCTAAAATATGTTAAAAACATATTTAATAAAACAATAATATGAAAAAAAAGATTACAACAAAATATAACAAATGTGGCCACTTTCTACGTGTTTCGCATGCGATCTCTCATGTTTCATCAGGAATGACTTGCACTAACTCTAAGTTCCTTTTATACACCATATAGTTAGCCCAATCCTCGTTATTTCTTAATTGGGAACCTATTTGCCAAAAGTTCCCAATTAAGAAATAACGAGGAAATACAGTACAACCGGCTCAGGTGAGCAGATTGGAATTTGATTTTTTAATTTGAGGATTCTAATATACTACACTATATTTGCGCCTTTTTGTCTCCCCCTTTTCCCTTGTTTTTTGTCTTGGAGAGCAAGAGTCAAGAATTTGCACAAGCAACTGTTATATAGGGTTATATGATAGAGAAGCTGAGCTCTGTGATATATAGGATTATATGATAGAGGAGAGAAGCTGAGCTCTGTGATATATAGGGTTATATGATAGAGAAGCTGAGCTCTGTGATATATAGGGTTATATGATAGAGAAGCTGAGCTCTGTGATATATAGGGTTATATGATAGAGAAGCTGAGCTCTGTGATATATAGGGTTATATGATAGAGGAGAGGAGCTGAGCTCTAAATATATGGTTATATGATAGAGGAGAGAAGCTGAGCTCTGTGATATATAGGGTTATATGATAGAGGAGAGAAGCTGAGCTCTGTGATATATAGGGTTATATGATAGAGGAGAGAAGCTGAGCTCTGTGATATATAGGGTTATATGATAGAGGAGAGAAGCTGAGCTCTGTGATATATAGGGTTATATGATAGAGGGAGAGAAGCTGAGCTCTGTGATATATAGGGTTATATGATAGAGGAGAGAAGCTGAGCTCTGTGATATATAGGGTTATATGATAGAGGAGAGAAGCTGAGCTCTGTGATATATAGTATTCTTTACTACAGAATACAATATAGAGACAGTGGCCGGAATTGATTAGCATGCGCTCAGCTTCTCTCCCTCTATCACATCCTGCCCTCAGATAGGGCAGCATAAACCATCAGGTTTGCTTTAAGTACATAACTGGCAAGACATTGCGCCTTATGTATGAAAACTGTCTAGCAGTAACACTGTCTTTGTTGCCCATAGCAACCAATCGGAGCTCAGCTTTCATTTCATATAGTGCTCTGATTGGCTGCTATGGGCAACAATCTTACTGCTAGACAGTTTTCATACACAAGGCCCGTTGTCTTTTTGATCCCAATAAAGTCTTGGAATTCAATGAAAATGGGAGTGTGAAAACTAATGACCAAATCCCAAAGTTGTTGATGATCATCACCCCTCGCCCCACCCCACCCCCACACCGCCAATTTTCCAACCCATCTGAATAAAATCTTGGTAGATAAAGCTGCAAATTCAGATGCTTTTCCTGCATCTACCGATTATCTGAAGAGAAGTTCACAGACAGGTCTCTGGCTGCTTTTTAAGCTTACCCCCAGTCTCCCAGTCTCTGTGGTCCAGCCAAGGTATCAGAGGCGAGGGTTGTTGTAGTCGGCGCCACAGTCGTCACCTGTTGCCAGGCAGGAACCAATATGGGCTGTGTTCCATTCGACCATGTGTGCTGAAAAAGTGGTATGCAGAAAATTTAGCAAAAATTTAAGTAATAACTATTGGCAGCAAAAAAAAAAAATAGATTACAGAAAAACTCACCTGGGAGAGAACACCTGGTCGTATCTGTATGGGCTGCATGGCCGGCGCCTGTGTAACTAGGGGTAAAGCATTATCTACTCTCACTGAATAACTTGTGGGCTTGCCGTGATTTGGTGGGATTCCTGCAGAAACAAATAGCATTATTCCATTGTTGCACAACAGCTAAACCAATAAACAGGTGAACAAAAAATACACAGTACTGGGCAAAAGTTTTAGGCAGGTGCGGCAAAGTAAGAAGGCTTTCTACAATAGAAGCATTAATCGTTTATTTTTAGCAATTAAAGGGGTTGTGCCAAGAAGTAAGTTCCTTACTTAACGGGCTGGTACTCCCCTCTTGAGGCTTGAAAAAAGGGGCGTTGTGTTTCTGTGTTTAAAAAATCAAGTGCCTCCTCGGTGATGTCATTGCACCACCTCCCATGCAAGCTCCTGATATTCAGTCTCTGGAGTTGAGTAAACATAGTTTGGCTAATCCACAGGAGATAACTGTATTGTGCTCAGGAGAGAAGATAAGCTCTGAGCAGGCAGCTTTCATTTGTTCACAATCTGATGCATGTGGGGAGGGGGGAGAGCTGAGCAGGGAGCATCTGCATGTTTACTCAGATAATTACATTACAACCAGTGGATTCTCTATACAAAAGACACAGGATCTTTTTTCCCCAGTCCCTTCGAAGCTCGTTCATGTTCCCCACTATCAGATAAGAAGTGCAAACAATGCAAGCGCGGCCAGATCAGCTCCTGGTCTTGTCGAATGTAAACTGTCAGGTCACTAAGGGCATGTAAGGAACGCTGTAGATCTCACAAGCATCAATTTTTTTAATGACATATATTTAGAAAATTTATTAAATACCTGTTTTGGAGGATCCCACGTCAACATTAGATCGTGGCAAAACCCCTTTAACAAGTGAATGACCAAAACCTACAGCCAATGTAAGTAAAGAAGTATCTTCAGTGTAAAGAACAACGAGAAGTTCTGGAAGTGATGATGTGGCCCCCACAGAAATAGACGTCATCCAGTACGTCTGGGATTACATGAGAAGACAGAAGGATCTGAGCTATCCTACATCAACAGAAGATCTGTGCTTAGTTCTCCATGATGTCTGGAACAACCTCCCTGCCAAGGTCCTTCAAAAACTGTGGACAAGAATACAGAGAAGAACTGATACTGTTCTGAAAACAAAGGGCGGTCACGCTAAAAATGAATTCTGATTTCGAATTCTCTTCTGTTCATTCACTTTGCATTTTGTTAATTCCTAAAAATAGACAATAGAGAAAATGAAATCAAATGAATATTTGGTGGTGACCACCTTTTGCAGGATCTCGACAGGGAGGTTGTTCCAAACATCTTGGGAGAACTAAGCACAGATCTTCTATGGATGTTGCTGCTCAGATCCTTCTGTCCCTTCATGTAATCCAAGACACGGTAGATGAAATCAGGACCACGGAGGCCACATCATTTTTTCCAGGACTCCTTGTTCTTCTTTATGCTGAAGATGGTTCTTGAAAACATTGACTTTAGGTTTTGTTCAATCACTTTGCTACTGTTAAAGGGGTTGTCTCACTACATGAATTCACCTTACCTCAGTCCTGTTCTCTTGGTTTCATTTTGAATTCAGGACTGTGTTTAGTGGCTTCTACTAGGCTGCAGTAGAAGCCAGGTCTGTAGCTATAGCAACCAGTGCTGGCAGCCTATCAGGAGACATCAAACAGGTCTGTAACTATAGCGACCTGAGGAGCTGATGCAGCCCATAAACAAGGGATTATCTAGGTAGGATGATGTTAATGGACACATATTGCAAAGTGACTTGTTTTTGCAAGATCTTTAACATAAAAAGCAATCCTTGTAGTGGGACAACCCCTTTAATTGATAAAAATAAATTCTTAGCACTTCTATTTTTTAACGCATTCTCACGATGCAGTTTTTCTACACCTGCCTAATACTTTTGCACAACACTGTATTTTTTTTGTTACTTTTTTATAAAACTTTTACTGTGTAGATTTTAAAAGCCACTGTAATAATACCTGATAACATACCTTGTAGGGTTGGGGGGCAAAGTATGAGGGTCTGCTGAAAAGCGTCATTACAACCAAATGGAGCAGTTCCTGCCTGCACTGGAATCCCATGGTGTATAAATTGAGTGCCCCGAAGTTGTTAAAGCCTGAAATAAATAACACATTGAATTCTGATCAATTAGTAAAAATGCAAGAAAATGTGTGCAGTACAAAAAACGACAGGGGTCACTGACAGGGGTAAGTGCTTCTCAGCTAGTTGAGAAACACTGACCTCAATGGCAGTCTCATTAAAGCGATCCACTTCTAAACACCCCGTAAAGATGGTGGTAAATACCACTGCTGCAAAGTAAAAATCCTTGGCAGAAATCGGTAGCGCCTTGGACCTCTGCCGAGGATTACACATTGGATTTTCCCGATCGGTGAAACCCAACGTGTGAACATACCCCAACTGTGACTCCCACTCTGATGAACCCAGTATGTTCATCCATTCCATGGTCGGCAAATGCACAGGCAGACATGGCCTCCTGCTGGAACAATAGCTGACCACCGAGGACTAAAGGGAATCTGGCGCCAATTTATTATTATTTTTTTTTACTTATTAAATCAAGCCCCTGATCCATATTATTTTCCTCTCAGACGTTTTTATTTTCTGATTGTAGGTTTCTAAAATTTCGTCTGTATGTGATTGTGGGGAAGACATTCTTGCTTGCACTGCTTTAACAGCAGTCAGAGAGATACTTTACAGCAGCTTCATGCACACAGGAGCCTTTAAGGGAATGTGTCATCAAAAAACGACTTATTGTCTAACTCACGTTCTTATGTTAAACACATTTTTAAGGAATTTTTGGTTATTTTTTTATTTTCCATATCACTTTCAGTATTTTTTTAAACCCCTTCCTGACCGACGGTCATAATAATATGGCTCTAATGATGGCTTTTATTTTGTGGGTCAAGATGTACTTTCTAGTGGTGTTATTCATATTACTATAGAATATACTGGGGAACGGCAAAAAAAATTCTAAGTGGGGTAAAATGTGGAATAAAAAATTACTTGCGCCATGTTTGCAGGAGATTTGTTTTTGCAGAGTTTATTCTTCAATTAAAATGAGGTGTTATCTGTATTCTACAGGTTGATATGCATCCGGCAATACCAAACATGTAGGGTTTCCGTTATGTTTTGCAGGGCTGTGGAGTCGGCAAGCCAAAGCCCCGACTCCGACTCCTCAATTTCCCAAACCTCCGACTCAGACTCCCGACTCCATCATACACGGCGCATGTTTAAGTGATAACTTTACTGTAGTAAAATGGTGACATCAGGCTGTTTATCACCTTATGATACAATAATCAAGCTATTTAGGTAGAACAGACACAAGCAAAAGGGTAACAATGGTTTGAACACTTATGGGTAGAGTTGAAGAAAAAGCTGTATTTGTATCCAAGTCCAGTCTGCACCAACATTGGGAATGTGTAGAAGAGTCCAGAAGGATTCAGGAGGTATTGAAAAACAAAAGGTGGATTTCACAAATACTAACAAAATAATAAAAATTCACATTTTGATATTTAGGAGCAAAACAGTAACAATGCAGATACAGGAAAGAATCTGCAGAACTAAGCAGATGCTAAATACTTGCAAGTCAAATTTATGTAGATTGGTAAGATGACTGTATATAAAATTACAATAGCCTCATGTACAAAGCTGTAGTGGATGGAGAGATATGGAGCCTGAAAGTCTCATAAGTTTAAACCATTGTTACCATTTTGCTTCTCAGTGTACAATATATTTATTGGATATGACTTTAGAACACAAAAAAATTAGAAATATGCAAAACGCTGCAGGAACATTTGAGGAGTCTCTGAATTTGTTCTGAGAAATAGTATCACCTCCATCAGATCCTGCATACATGACCTCACATCTGATCTCATTATTTCCAGGCTAGAGAATGGCCTCTCTACACTAACTTGGGGGCAAAGAGGTGACCACAGGGGCAACATCTCTAACAATGTCAGGGTATAAAGGAATTGCCTCAGCCATAGTCAGTTTTGATGAATGGTTAAACTCTTCTACTTATTTGAAAGCAAGTGAAAAATTTTGCTGAAATCTGTTTGCCCTGGGAACGGAATCTTTTCCCCTGGGGCAGCGCTTTGTCTGCTCCATGTCATCAAATACACTCCTCATGTGGTGAGGCTGATGATATGGGAGCAGTAGCACTGGCCGGACCCAATTCCTCTTGCTCTATTGCACTGCCTGGGAAACTAACTGGACCAACTTATTATATATTTTGGGGAGTGGGGTCCCTTTTATGACGACTCCGACTCTTGCAAAATAGGCACTGACTCCGACTTCACAGCCCTGAGTTTTGGTACCGTAAAAAAAATTCCAAACATTTTCTATTTTTGAAATTTGCGCCGCAACGCCGTTATGTGCGATCAATAACTTTTTTGTGCTAACACCTACGGATGTCAGTGAGGCGCATTTTTTTGCGGGCTGAAGTGTACTTTTTATTGCTAGCAGTTTGGAATGGATGCAACTTTTTTTTATCACTTTTATTCCAATTTTTATGGGACGTGAAATGACCAAAAAACCGCAAATTTGGAGGTTGGAATTTTTTTTTTCTACGGTGTTCAGTGTACGGGATAAACTATATTATATTTTTATAGATTGGACTTTTTCGGACGCGGCGATACCAAATATGTGTAACTTTTTTATTAATTTATCTTTTTTATTTGTAAAATGATGAAAGATGCATGATTTTAACTTTTAATACTTTTTTCTGTACTTTAAAACTTTATTTATTAATTTTTTTACTTTAACATTGAGTCCCCCTATGGTGATTGACCATTAGGGGGCGCGATCGTTAATACAGCCCAATGAATTTCATAGACAATGCATTAGGCTGTACCAAGATGGCGGTTTCCCCACTTCCTGCTTGTGGCCGGAAGTGGGGCAAACGGGAACATGGCAGCGATCAGAGCCTTCACAAGGCTCCCCGCTGCCATTTTAGCCCGTTGGGACTCGGCGATCTTATCGCTGATGTTCCGATCGGGCTGAAGAACATTTAATTCATTTACACACCGCGGCCATCTTTGCTGTGGCATCTAAGGGACGACGACCCCCACATGCGCTGAAACGCGCTGTGATTAGCCGCTAACACCCAGCGGCTATGAAATGATCCCATTTCAAAGCCGCTTACCGGCGCTATGACATACTCATACGTCATAGGTCGGTAAGGGGTTAATAATTGTTAAATCCTGCAGTTTTCACTTTGGCCAATAGGCCTAATAATAGTCTGACACTTCCTGTTCCGTAGAGAAAGAGTTTCAGCAGTCTGCTCATTATCAACAAGCAGGGTCAAACTGAAAGGTGACACCAATGTGTTTAGAGAACACAGGATCCTCCAGTCACCATAGGAGATAGTCAAAGCTCCCCCTCCCTGCACATTGACTTCTTCCCAGGTCACAGAGCCTAGAAAACTCTCTTATAGAAGTCAATAGGACTGAGAGAGTCTTAAAGCTCCTATGTGCATGAAGCTGCTGTAAAGCATCTCTCTAAATGCTGTTAAAGCAGAGAAAGCAAGAAAGCTTTCCCCACAATCCTATATAGACGACTGAACTGAGAAATCTACAATCAGAAAATAAAAACAGCTAAGAAGAAAAGAATATGGAATAAGAAAGAAGACTGACTCAGTCCCATTGACTTCTATAGGAGAGTTTTCTAGGCTCTGTGACCCGGGGGGGGAAGAAGGTGAGGGGGAAAGCACCAGAGGATGGGAGGAGAAATTGAGGTCCGTGGAACTGAGGACACCCTCTTGAAAATCTTTCGGGGGATATTTGTTGAAAACCCTTGTTTTGGATCTGGGAAAAATTTTTGCCAGCGTATCTTATTTCACATGTGATTCCTTTCAGTGTTATAACCCCTTCTATGTTTTGATTGCAGATATAGAGGGGAAAAAAACAAAAATAAATTTTTTAAAAATCTTCCTCTTTCAGAACAGGAAGTTTCAGACAATTATTAGGCCTAGTGGCCAAAGTGAAAACTGCAGGACTTAAGAATTGTTACAAAATATTGTGATTTAGAAAAAAAAAACAAAAAAAAACTAACAAAAATTCATTAAAAAAAGTGTTTAACATAAAAAAAGTGAGTTAAACAATAAGCCATTTTTTGATGACACATTCCCTTTAAAGAAGCTGGCCTTATGGTGATTAGCCAACTGTCATGGCAAGGTCGACAAAGGAGTCAAAAAACACCCACAGATCATATCCCATTTAGAGAACATCTGACAATAAATGATATCACCTCTGCTGTTCAAAAGAACTCCTGAATATATGACCTGATGGGGGTAGGTAAGCCCTGTAGTTGGGAAACACTGGCATAGGGGAAACCCATGCTGCTTCACATAGCCACACCCAGCTTCAGAATCACATTTCCTGGTCAGGCTGTGGGTGAGTCTATAGCAGTGATTGGCAGACCAGCTCTGCTATTCCTAGCTGATCCTCTTAGGCTGCGTCTACACGGCAAGGCCAAAATACTGGTTTATTTCTAATCGGAATCTGACCGGTATTTTGCGCTCTCTTTCTTGTCCAGGTTTTTGGGTTTCAGACGTCCCATTCAATTCAACAGTACTATAATCCGCCATTTTCAAGTGGTATACAGCAGATTATAGAACATATTACAAGTTTGGTGGGGTTTTTTTTTTTTTTTTTTCAAAACTGCCGATTTTGAAATCCCACCCCAGAAAATCCGAGATGTGTAGACTACAGCTCAAATTTTCTGCTGAGGTCTCTTACAGTCGGATTTTTGTGGCATCTAAATATCGGATGTGCTTAAAAATCCAACAATAAATCAATGAAGTGTAGACGTAGCCTTACAATGACACGACTGCGGGACTTTGTAAAATGTAGTGCACAAGGCTACAGAGCTCTAAAGGGTTAAAGCTGGTCAGTAACAGATCAATCGGTTCCTGTGCTGGAGATAACACTCGGCAGAGAGCGAGTCACCATGGTCAGACAGGGCAGCTGGAGCAATGTGGACAGAGAGAAACGGTTGGCAACCTAGGGAAGCTTGTGTAAAAAAGCAGGAGATAAAATTTCCTAAACAACGCAAAAACAGAACAGCAATGTATTTAGTAATAGTCTTCATTTACCTTTCCCTGCTTGTTTAAAGCTCATCACTGTGGTGAGAAAACCCCTTTAAGGTTCACACAACAGATCTGAATGTGGATTCCATTTTAAAATCCTAGTTTAATCCAATTGCCATTCATTTGAACGGTCAGTCTGTGCAGTGAACTAACGTGCGGATTTTACACACTATGGATTTCAAACCAGAGATGTTAAAAAAAAGAAAAAAACTGGAAATGTTCAATCTTTGTAGCAAATCTTCCTCGGATTTCACAGTGGTGAGCTACCCCGCATCCAAATTACAGGCAAGCAACACCTCTGCAAAGTAAAGATCCCTGGCAGCAATCCCAGCTATCGCTTTGGATCTGATGCAGATTTATTTATTTTTTTTTCAAATTTTGTCACAAACCAGTTGTGGCTTTTTCTACACCGACGTCAGTGGGAGAAAACAAAATCTGCAGGTAAGGTTTATCTGCAGAGTTTAGGACAGATTTTGTGCTCTTTCGTCTAAAAAAAAAGTAATAAGGGTGCGTTCACCCGGCAGCGGACAAATACCGGTCGGTTTGCCGGCCGGTATTTTGTCCGGTTTTTTCCACGTTCCACGGCCGCGGGGGGGACGGGACGGCCGGCGTTTCTCCGCGATTTAGCGGAGGAGAGACCTCCCCTCCCATTTAGGTGTTCATATTCCGTCCGGAAACCGGACGGAAGAATGAACATGCTCAATGTTTTTTTGAGTGGCCCGCGGGCGGTAAAATCGCCGGGCGGAAAACTCGTGCAGTGGGGACTGCTGCACGGGTTTTCCATAGAGCACCATTGTGCTCATTTTCAGCCGTTTTTCAGGTGGTCTGAAAAACCGCAAACCGGCTGAAAAAACGGCCGAAATCCCGTGCCGTGTGGACATGCCCTAAATCTGCAAACCAATCCGAACATCATCTGCACCACATTTCACAAACAAGATCCAACCCAATATTTAACCCACTCTTAACAGGCTGCATTGCATAGGAAATACATGAGGGCCTTCTTTCTGACACTGCGCCTCATCTGCCCACGGACGGTGTCTGGTATGGCAGTCACAATAAATTGAATAAGGCTAAGTTGCAGTACCATCACTCAACCTGTAGACAGGTGTGGCACTGTTTTTGCATGAAAGCGGCCCTGTTCTTTTGATCCTATAAAGGGTTTGAACTGGACAACCCCTTTAAGAGAATGACAAGTGACCACTGAAGTTACTGATTGGCTTCAGTGGTGTTTTACAGACCACCGAATAGGAAGTCTCAGAGAACAGTGGTCACTGCTGACAACTGCAGCGCTGTAAGGGCGGTGAGTACATTTATTATTGTTCAGCTGTAGCCTGTTTTTAAGGTAGAACACCCCCTTAAAGGGGTTGTCTTACTACATTGCTTCATCTCACCTCAGTCCTGTTTTCTTGGTTTCATTTTGAATTCAGGGGCGGGGTTGGTTTTCTCTGGCCTTTCTACAGGCTGCTCAGGGAGAAATTGCCAAAAGTCTGGGTTAGTATAGCAACAGGGTGCTGTGAAAGCCTATCAGGTGAGAAAAACCACAAGGGGCTGGAGCCCTGGTAAAACAAACCAGTGTGGAAGCCGTATTCAACGGCGAGGGGGTTCATAAAACATAGTGTAACCCTTTTAAGCTATAGCCTCATTGGATTGAGAAGCTAGGCGGCGAAACGTACGTCGAGGCGGTTTGTGGCAGGTCGCATGTCTCTTATTCCTGGGGAATATAACTTTATATTTGTAATTTTATTTTAAAATTTTGATATTATTTCGAGTGCATCTGGGTATATTCATGTCACTTGATTTTATTACTATTGTAATTTATACTATGATGCATTGTGGTTAATTTATTTCGTTTGTTTTCCCAGTGGTTTTAAGTGACTATTCTGTGTTTTTTGTAAAATGTATGATTTTTAAATGTTTTTCAGCTGTGATTAAAAACAGGGTCAGTTTTGTGAAACGTATTTGTTATAATAAAGTTTATTATGGATTTTTGACAACTTTATATAGTATTTTTGAGCCATCATTTTGTTTTGGTTTATATCTGGTATATTTATGGTGACAGTTGTTTATTTGACCTGCTTCTGAATTGATATTACTGTAGCTATAGTGACCTGAAGAGCTGATGCAGCCCATACAAGAGGGGATATCTAGGAATAGATAGGACACTGTTAATGGACACATATTACAAAGTGATTTGTTTTTGCAAGATCTTTAACATAAAAAGCAATCCTTGTAGTGAGACAACCCCTTTATGATATAATGGGCAATGTTTAAACACTCTGTGCCTTATGTATCAAACCTGTCTATCTACAAGACTTTCTTTGATGCCTGAAAGCTTTTCAGCCACAAGATGGCGCACTATTCATACATCCCACGCCTTTAGGATTAAAAAAAAAAAAAAAACAACCCCCAGCTGTTTACAAGGCAGTAAATGACGTCTCAAGCCCAACAAGTAATATCAAGCTGCGGCTGCATTCTACTGGTTAAAGGGAACCTGTTACTACGATACCACTCTACATGTCATAAGCCCAGGCCCTGGCGTACACTGCTCCGCTGCTCAGGCTTCAAATACTGAAGATCTGGATAGAGTAATAAAGCACACTCCAAGCAAATGAAACCCACACACTTCCAAAGCGGTGATTGCAAAAATTACGGAACGGACACAATTTGGGCAGGAATTTACCACCCACCTGACTCCTGACGTTGCCAATTTTGGTGAATCCAGCGGAAAGGTTAGCTGCACTGGCTGAGGTGACCGGTCTCATGACTGATGTTTTATTGCGGTTCGCTGCATCACACAGGTTGGGACGAGACTTGCAAACATCTATGATATGGAAACACGACTTCACGCTGGAAAACAGAAAATACAATGTGTTTTGTTAGTGCAATAAAGTCGTTTTTGAACAGTAACCTCATTAACATTTCCTTAAGAGAAACCTGTCAATAGTTATTTGCCCCCTTGTGAGGGCAGCACAAGCTAGTGCAGACCTGCTGTTTTCCCGCGCTGTGTCCTTATTCTGTAAGATGCTGGAGTTTTGTGTATTTAATGCTCAATCTGCAGTTTTCAGCCAGAAGAGTCATTCGAAGAGTCCTTATGAGTGGTCTGTAGTTTTTTTGCAAAAAACCCGCCCAAACTGAGATCTAACCCCGCCCACATCAACTGACAAACCTATTACTTTGAATAGGTCGAACATGTGAATAACTGTCAGTGGGGCGGAGCTATAGCCTTTGGTTTGGGTGAGCTAACTCCTACTCAGGAATATGATTTGAGGGGTTAAATCGGATCTAAAATGCTGCATCTTACAGAATAAGGGGGCTCAGTTGCTGGAAACAGCATGTCTGACACTGCTTGTGCTGCCTTCAGCAAGGGGGGAGTAATCTATGTGACATGTTCCCTTTAAAGGGGTTTTCTCGCCATGCCAGTTTCACAAGATAAAAAAATAAATAAAAAAATTGGGCCACCATAGCCGGCTTTACACACACACTTCCTACTCAGGTTGTGGGTGGTTCTATAGCCATAATTGACAGATCAGCTCTACTATTCCTAGCTATTCCTGTAAGGGTATGTTTTGGATGTGATTTTCGGATCCAAAACATACCCTTACGGGAATGCGGGTGCGTGTTTGGATGTATTTTGGCTGCAGTAGGAAAGCACCCTATAGTTTTAAATAGGGCGACTGCTGCGTCTTTCGGATCAAGGATTGACATGACAATTCCTTGAACGGATCTGAAAGACGCAAGTAAACAGACATCGGTGATCACTTGTCTGAGAGTCGCTGCGTGTTTTACATTGAAAGCAATGTACAATCACACTGCACATTGTTAGATGCGTGTTTGGGTCCAAAACACGGATCCGAACATGCACCTAAAAAACAGATCTAAATCGCGGTGTGAACATACCCTTACACCAACATGACTGCAGGAGCTTTATAAAGCGTAGACGACAAGGCTACAGAGCTCTAAAGAGTGAAAGCTTGTTATTAGTTAGGTTAGACTCTGCAGGGAGTGACTCACTATGGTCCAATGACAGCAAGTGGAGCAATCAGATAAGAAACAAAGGAGAAAGAGGTGGTTGGTAACCAGGTGAAATTTGCATACTCTAATAGGAGATACAATCTTCTTTATCTCATAACCAAATTAAATTCAAAAGAGCAATGTATTTGTTAATAATCTTCATTTACCTTTCTCTACATGTTAGAAGCCAATATTGTGGTGAGAAAACTTCAAAGAGGTATTCTCACCAATCATTTGTTTTAGACAGGTAAAAAAAGATTATTACCAAATACATTGCTGCTTTGATTTTGCTTCCTTTTAGAGCTAGATTAGTTCTTATCAACTGCTTTTGTACGGAAGCTCTTCTAGGTTACCGATCATCTCAAACTGCTCTGGAGTCCTGGTCTGGATGGTGAGGTTCCCCATCCCCCCGCCCCCCGCTGTATCTTATAAGCAGCACAGGAGCTTGTCTATTTATCTTACTAACAAACTTTAACCCTTTAGAGCTCTGTAGCCTTGTACCCTGCTGTTTAGATACCTCCATCGTCAATGTCCCTCTAACAAGCTCAGCTAAGGATAGTAGAGCTGAAATGTCAGTCAATGCTGTAGAACCGCCCATAACCTTAACAGGAAGTGGAAGTCTGAAGCTGGCTGTGAACAGACTCTGTGAAACAGCATGGCTAGTATACCCATTTAATATGCAGTTTATCGTATGTGTAGGTTCTCCAGTTTATACCTACTATAATGATGAGCAAATTAGTAAATATATCCCTTTATTAATCTTGTCCTGATCCTGAGTTGCCCTTGTATTATATAACCAGGACTACGTAAAAAATTCTGCAGGGCTGGGCTCCAATTGCTGTGTATCCCCTGCTTGTTCAGTATCTGCATAGAGCGAAGTGTAACCTTTACACCAGTCACTCTCTCAATACTATGATTTTTAGGTACAAAGCTTTAAAATATCCCTTTCACTGATTTAAGGGTTTCTCGGGTTTAGCAAACCCATTTTCATACACCTACAATTTTAGGTGCAGAGAGGAGAGTGAGTGGAGAGTGATTCCCAAATGAGTCTCTCGCTCTGGAGGACCAGTCCTGTTACGCATTACATAGACAGCCTGCTGATATTAACGGGCACGGAGTAAGGTATATTTTCTCCTGTATTGCATCTGCAGGGAAATTAAACATTCACATCTAGATTGCCCCTCAAATGACAGCTAATTGCCGGGGTCCCATCTGGGGGGACGCTTTGTGATCAAAATATTGTCAAAAACCCAGGTCGATCTTAAACTTTTAACTTTTTTTTACTTTTTGTTACTTATGTTAACATTTAGTGATATCTTATCCTGTATAAGGCAGAACTGATGGGCACTAGGGGGCCACAACAGACCGTGGCTGCACATACTAAGCATTTAGACACCACGGTTAAGCCCATCAGTAAATAGTCAAGTGCCGGGATCGGATCGGTCTTAAAGGGGTTTTGCCACAATCTAAGGTTGACGTGGGATTCTCCAAAATGGGTATTTAATCACTTTTCTAAATAAATGTAATTAAAAAAAGTGAAGCCTGTGAGAGCTGCAGACTGACTTAGATGCCCTTAGTTTCTGAATGTTTAACATTAGTTTGACCAGGAGCTGATCTGCAGCCTTGTGTTGTTTGCACTTCTTATCTGTTGGCAGGGCACATGAACCAGCTTTTGAAAAGGAGGGGGGGGGAAGAGAACAAAGCTTTGTAGATGGTATTGAGAATTGATGGTTGTAATGTTTTATCAGAGTATAAAAACATGCAGAAACTCCCTGTCAGCCCTCTCCCCTTCCCTGCAGCAATTTCGTGAAAGCTGCCTGCTTGGAATATTTATCTTCTCTCTGAGCAGATAAGAGGGAGAAAACAAAAACCTGTAGGCTTCAGTGCACAATATAGTTATCTCCGTGTTTAGCCAAACGATGTTGCTCAACTACAGAAGACTGGAATATCAGCCCTTGGGAGCCTGCATGGGATGGTGGAGCGATGACATCATGGACGGAGGCACCTGTTGTTTTTAAAAACACAACGCCCCTTTTTTCAAGGCACAAGAGGACAGTTCAGCCTGTTAGGTGAAGAAATCACTTGGCATAACCCCTTTAAATCTCACCAGCTGCACCTAATAACTGGTACCTGCCATAAATGGAGGGGGCTCTGTGGGTGGACGGAAGGATACGTCCATTTGTATGAAGGGGTTAACCACATAATGTTGAGCAGTTTCCTTCAATACTCAGACCCTATGAAGGAGGGAGTCATGTGACACACACATTTCTATACATCCGCTGACAATGATACCAGTAAACAGGATGTGGGGAGTTGACTGCTCTGAATTAGGTAACAACACAATATTCGGGCATGTTCAACAGCAGCAAAAGGAATAAATCTCAGTGCTGCCATCTGTCTTGTCGCTTTAATCTATAGTTCAGATTTGACCTATTTAAGAATGCTGCCGCGTGCCAACACTTTAGTAAATATTTCATTGCAGTCATATTTTCCACGTCCTATCTGGGGGTACAGGCTCCATCTGGCATATGATGTCAATTCTGGCTTTCTTGTCGAGGAATTCATCGCAGAGGGCATAATGGTCTGTGACGGAGAACAGAAAAGCAGATTGGGAAATTCAGCAACAACTCAGGTCTTATTCAGTGTTTAACGATACTCTTGTCCACCCCTTCTTTTCTCATTTGATCTTTATTTATATCTTTCATGTGACACGTGCAGACCAGTAATGTAGACAGGTCTGCCATCTTAAAGAGGACCTCCAGCCGTTTCCCGTCTGTTTTAGTAAATACTAGTATTCCCCATGAAAAAATTGTGGGGCATTTTCCTTAAAGGGGTTGTCTCACTTCAAAAATTACCATATATACTCGAGGATAAATCGACCCGAATATAAGCTGAGGCCACAAAAAACTGGGAAAACTTAATAACTCGAGTATAAGCCTAGGGTAGAAAATGCAGCCGCTACTGGTAAATTTCAAAATAAAATGGATACAAATAAATTTGCATAGGCAGGTATAGGCAGTTTAATGTCCCACATAAAGCAGGTACATGTCCCCCATTTTTTTTTTTGTTTTTTTAGGGCAGGTAGAGGCCAACAGGGAAACTCAATGAGTCTGCTGTATGCGCTCCAGAGAGAGTCGCTTAAGCTCCAAAAAGTATTCACTGCCTCCGGTCATGGCAGGCCCGGACACCCACGGGTAACTCGAGAGTCCTAGACGAGTCAAATACAGCTAAAGAGATCTCCGTGGGTGCCCAGGCCATGGCAGCGCCCAGATGGCGACAGTGACTAGAGTATAAGAAGAGGAAGGCTTTTCCAGCACATGTTTTGTACTAAAAAACTCGGCATATACTCAAATATATGGTAGCTTTTAACTTGTAGGGAACAGTAAACGAACACTTTTTTATAAATATATTGCTTTGTTTATTTTGCTTTGTTGAGGAGACGAGTGAGATTTTATATGATTGGTGCACACGGTTTATATGGACATCGTACTGCTCTTCATACCTTCTCTCTGCTCTTTGACTTACCTGAGAGCAGGGAGTGACATCACCAAAGGTCGGCACATAGGACTGCCGACAGCTTGAGTACAAAGTGTGTTATTTCTAAGGGTCTGTTCACAGGACTTATTTTGTGGCGCATTTCGCGGCGTACTGTGCTTAATCGTGGGGAAAATGAGCCCCTTAATTTCAGGTAATCCATAGCTCTCGTAGAGAACTATGGATTACGCCTCCTCTCCCCGCTCGTACAATACGATCATATTGTACAAGCGGGGAGATAAGAGACATGTCACTTATTTGCGGCAATACGCGCCAGAGGTATATGCATGTCTATGGGGCTGCCGGCCCCCCGTGCTTGGATGTTACGTGCTGATCAATTACGAGCTCCTGAAAACACCGATGTACTGCGGCGCGTACTGTACGTGCCGCAGTACATCATGTGAGCATACCCTCACAAAGGAGGCCAATTACTTGTTTGGATGGGATAAGGGTTGAGTGAGTGCTCTCATTCTGGGGAAACATATTGGTGCCGGAGGACCCACATGTATATCACCTATGGCATATTCTGCATAAATAACATAAATATGTGTTATTTCCCTCTGTGACAAATATCAAAGAGGAAAATAACCCTTTATAGGGCATGAAATGTAAATGTACGAGTACATGATAGCTGGAGCCACTGGTCAGGCTAGTCTGGGTCTCCACCAAACATCAGGATGAATGCCTAAACCTCTGACCCTATTGCCCTTTAAATCTCCGACACGCTCTGAACACCAGAGGACAAATCCTCATTCTACATGAAGACTCAGAGGGGTACTTTAATTCTACAAGACAGAAGATTAGACATCTACCGAGAAAGCTCATTACCGCTATACAAAGCGTGCTGTTCCCCAGCTGTGGTGCCTTCAGTGCCTTCTATAGCAGTAAACGGTTTGTTGGACGGCAATGACAATACCGGCCTGTTTGGGATTTACGCTGCCGTCTACAAATCTAGCGGTATCCAGTTAGCCGGACGTGCTGGTCAGTGACTTACTGGTTGCTGTGGGGGAAATCGAGGAGGTGCTTCATGGTATAAAAAGGTGTGGATAAGAGGTGTCAGGCCGGAGCTGATCTCGGCATCAAGCATCGATAATCATTCATCTTCTTAATCTGGCCTAAATTCTCTCCGATCTGCTTTCTCCGCCACTAAGTCGCTCCCATCCAGATCCATCACCATGTTCTCTGCGGATCATAGGACTGATGTCACCTTCTATTTATATTTCTACAAAAAATGCTGCCACACCAAAACACACCGATGAGGACTAGTCACATGGACACCACTTTAGTACTGTACTGCTGCCCTCCCGCTCTCCTCCATGGTCCACACATCTCATCATCTGGACTTTTTTGCCAGTTTTAGGCTCTGTCTCCCCTGCAGTGGACAAAAAACGACCTGAAAATGAATTACTAAAAACGTTCATGAAACAGCGTTTTCTGTCCACTGCCTGTCAAAAGCCGGTGAAAAAACGGCGTTTTTTTTGGCGCGTTTTTTGCTCGTCTTCAGCCTGTTTTTTAATGTATGCATAAATTAAGCTATTGGATGTAACTCCACCCCACAAAAGGTGATGTAAAGCACATCATTGCATTTATATGTAATCTTGTAGTCGTTTTATGGATTTTGCCGCTAATAAAGTTATTTCGCATTTGTCGCCAAAAATACGTTTTTTATGGATTTTGGCATTAAAGTAAATTTTTTAATGGATTTTGGTGCTAAAATCCGTATTTTTACGAATTTTGGCGCTAATAAAGTTGTCTCGCTTCTGACGCTAAAAAATTTTTTTTTACGGATTTTGGCGCTAATAAAGTTGTCTCGCTTCTGACGCTAAAAATTTTTTTTTTACGGATTTTGGCGTTAAAAAAACTTTTCTTAACATATTTTGCCGCTAGCAAAGTTAAGAAAAGGATTTTAGCGACAAAATCCGTAAAAAAAAAAACGTATTTTTGGCGTCAGAAGCGAGATAACATTTTTTGGTGCTAATTAAGTTAAGAAAAGGATTTTAACACCAAAATCCGTAAAAAAAAAAAATTTATTCTTGCACCAAAATCCGTAAAAAAAACAAAACCCTGGATTGTTGCCGTCAGAAGCGAGATAAATTTACAAGCGCCAAAAAAAGTTAAGAAAAGCATTTCAATACCAAAATCACTAAAAAAAAAACTGATTCTTGTGCCAAAATCCGTAAAAAAAACGTATTCATAGCATCAGAAGCGAGATAACTTTGTTAGCTCCGAAATCCGTCAAAAAACGGATTCTGACACCAAAATCCGTAAAAAAAAAATTTGTTTTAGCGAAAAAAATATGAATTGCGCAAAAATTGTTAGCGACCAAACCATGATCACTTTATTAAAAAAGGTACAAAAAATGACACATCAGACACTTGTATGCAGATTTGATAAGATATAACCTTTATTACCACCCACTATAGGTGGGACTTGGGTCTCCTGGGAAGGTTTTCATTGAAAAATCGCGGCAAAAAACTTCGAAAAAATGCGCCAAAAGACGTCCAGCACTTTACATAGACTCCTGTAGAAGATTTTCTGCCTGGCTCTGCCGTTTTTTAGAACATATTGCTAAAGACGCTCTTTACAGTCGTTTTTCTAGCGTTTTTAGAAAACGAAAAACGCTGAAAAATCAGACGTTTTTCTATGCAGTGTAGACATAGCTTTACACAAATGGTCAAACAAGGAAGTATTGGGTTTAGGAAAATTTGGATTTCCAGCGTTTAACATAGTCCTTACTGGACCTTATTTGCCCTATTTAGTAGATCTGTCTGGTTCCTGGACAAAAGCACGGTCGAAAACACTTGTGTCCGATGCAGAAAATGGACACGTTCACTAAACAGGGCAAACGGTGTCCAATTAGGAAGACGTTTGCCCTATAGAAGTCAATGGCCCCATTGTGGCCCTGCCTGCACGGTATCCATGGTATACATTTTTACTGTATACCATGAACAAGGGGCGAAAACGTGATGTGAACGAGGCCTTACTTTCAGAGACTATAGCTCAGTGTTCAGTATTGTGCAAATCCCATTAAGGACAACATCTGCATGGAGTTTGCATGTTCTCCCCATATTTGCTTGGTTTTTCACTCCGAAAACACAGTGATAGGCTAATCTGGAATTAAGAGCCCCAATGTGGACAGGGACTAATGTGAATGACAATCTCTGTGGAATGTGACAGCGCTATATCAATGAATAAAATAAAAATGTAATAAAAAAAAATTAAAAAAAAGACTGCAAAGATCTATACCATGGTTGGCCTTATGGAAGACTGGGGTCACATCAGCCCACCAAGTTCTGAGAAGCTCGAAAGATAAGGGACATGTATTGTTAATATAAAGATTAAAGGGAATGTGTCATCAAAAAATTAGTTATTATTTAAGTCCCATTTTTATGTTAAATACATTTTGTAGGAATTTTTGGTTTTTTTTTTAATTTTCATATCACTTTCAATACTTTTAAGTCTTGCAATTTTCACTTTTGCCACTAGGCCTTGTGTGCACTGCAGTCAGAGAGATGCTCTACAGTAGCTTTATGCACATAGGAGACTTAAGACTGACTCAGTCCCATTGACTTCTATAGGAGACTTTTCTAGTCATGTTTTGTGACCTGGGAAGAAGTCAGTGTGCAGGGAGGTGGAGAGGGGGAGCTGTGACTATCTCCTCTTGTGACTGGTGGATCCTGTGTTATCTATTCACACTGGTGTCTCCTTTCAGTTTGACCCTCTTTGTGCTGATAATGAGCAGACAACTGAGAATCTTTCTGTACAGAACAGGAAGTGTCAGACTATTATGAGGCTTAGTGGCCAAAGTGAAAACTGCAGGACTTAAGAATTTTAAAAAAAATTTTAACGTGATATGGAAAATGAAAAATAAATATAACCAAAAATTCTTTAAAAACGTGTTGAACATAAAAATGTGAGTTAAACAATAAGTCATTTTTGATGAGACATTCCCTTTAACAATATCTAAAGATGGTAAAACAGACCTGCCCTGTCATCCATGCCCCAATATTTGTAAGCTGAAGTAACAGGTGTCATGACTTCATACACATTATAATGTTACCAGATGGACACACAAGCCTCAGCATGTAATTTATTTAAAGCTTAGCAACAAAACTCTTGGTTGAGGTCTGCAGGTAATTCTCTGAACAGGTGACCTCTATAACACACCCATTCGGGTTGTTTTTGATCATAATAGAGTATTGCTGGGACCCTCATGCCCTGAAAAGTATGGGGTCCTTGAAGGGCATCAAGCGAGGAGAGATTTAGAGTAAGTCCCTCCCTGGACTGAAGTCAACTTGCCATTGGTGGAGGGGGCCTCGTATTAATGATAAAAAAGGGGGGAATAAGACCCTCCGATTTTCATGTTTATTGCAGTAGAAGAGTGAAGAAATCAGGCCTTTTAGAGGCTGAGTATATTTGATGGTGAGCTTTTGAGAGTACTAGCCCCCCTCTTCAGACATGATGTTATTCAAGAAACTGAAAATTCACAGACTTTTTATACACAAAGGACATGGACCTTCAAAGGAACTTAGAATATTTAAAAATAACAAAATGCAATATAAAGAGAGAAGTCATTTACAACAGATCAAGAAATAAACAATCTGGAAACTTGTGAGGAGTGACGGAGGGATCAGTAATTATTGCTGTTATCTCTTTGCTATCAGGTGTGATTTGTGGCCCTCACAGTTCATACATAGTGTGACATGAAACTGGCAAGAATATTAAGTCCATTTTGCAGAGTTTGAAATTTTTGTATTAATTTAAATTCCCACTCCTTCCTCTCCCTCTGAGTCTTAAAATGTCCCATTAGAACCACAACCTGCAAACCTTCAATGGAGTGGTCTTCTCTGGAGAAGTGTGCGGCCACAGGACGCTGCTAGTAATGGTGATTAATGTTTATTGCATAAAGCAGAAATGTATTTTGTAATGGTTTATATATTCAGTGCTTGTCTTCTGGTGTTTGGTTTTTTCACTTTTTTTTTTTTTTTTTTTAAATTTCCTTGAGTGATTACATCAATTGTCCTTCATGTATCGCAGAATTTTTTCAGTCGGACAAAGGCTCTGAACATGTCTAACCACATAGCCCTTTATATTCAACAAAACACAAAAGTGGTCACCTGATATACAAAGAGTGCATCAGGGCAATGGAAACAGGAAAAAAAAACAAAACACCGGTAATAAACATATGTGGGTAAAACATTTGATCGAGAAAAGCCACCGACTTAGCAAGTATCTAAGAAAAGAAAGCCAAGGCGATGCAGAAGTCACCAGAAGGTTAATACACACTTGAAGACGCTTTGCTCAAAATGTCACATAGAGTCTACAAATAGTAACACCGTGCGAAGGGCTGTGTGGGGTTCTTCCTTCAGGCCAAAAAAACATACTGGTAGGTACATGGGCTTCCTATGAAACTGCTGCGTGCACCCGACATCACAACTAGATGGTCAATGCAGCGCAGCAGAACATGTCGGAGCTATAAAAATAAGGGTGATGAAGAAGGAATGACACAGGCCAGCGCTAAGTACTCAGCAAGCGATGTGCAAGAGGCGGCATGTCGTGACATCTGGAGATTCATTACCTGTTAGGTGTGAGGAGCAGATGTAGGTCACATTAGAATATGTACAAAGCTCTGGCCTTTAATGAGGCATTAAAAGACGGCTCCTTCTGACACAGATTCCGGCTCTTCATTAATTGACTGTCAGGTAGATACTGGGACAACTACTAGTGCAGCTCAAAAAATGAGAATATCATTGAAAATTAAAGGGGTTCTCCAGGATCTTTTTATTTGTTATAGGCCTCACAAATATATTATATTAAACCCTGTAATTCATACTGTAATGAGTCTACACAATATATGGGTTTCTCTATTTGACTTAAAGAGAACCTGTCACATATATTATGCCCCCGTTGCTGAGGGCAGCACAAGCTAGTGTCAGACCTGCTGTTTCCAGCGCTGTGTCCCTTATTCTGTAAGATGCAGCAGTTTTAGAGCATTTACCCCTCAAATCTTATTCATGAGCAGCTGAGCTCCACCCACCAAAGGCGAACTCCGCCCACTGACAGTTATTCACATGTTTCTACCTATTCAAAGTAATAGGTTTGTCAGTTGAGGGGGGCGGGGCTAGCCTCAGATGGGCAGGGTTTGAAAAAAACCTGACACTCTGAAGGACTCTTTGAATGACTCTTCTGGCTGAAAACTGCAGATTTGAGCATTAAATACACGAACACTACAGCATCTTACAGAATAAGGGACACAGCGCTGGAAACAGCAGGTCTGTCGCTACCTTGTTCTGTCCTCAGCAAGGGGGGCAAAAACTATGTTCCCTTTAAATTATTGATTTCAATTATCTTTTCAGTGATATTCTATTGTTTTGAGAGGCACTAGTAATAGTCAGCGACTGCTGTTCTTCAAAGTACAGAACTTGATACCAAGACAAGCAAACCACGTTGATCTAAAAAGGAACCAGTCACCAAACAGAGAGGGCTTGTCCCCATGGCCGTTTTTTCAGCCGAATTTCGGTTTCGAAAGCAGTCTGTAAACCGGCTGTCAAACATTATCACGGACCTCTATGGAAAATCCGTACAGCGGTCCCCAATGCACGGATTATCCGACGGACGTTTTTCAACACCGCCGGTGGTCCGAAAAACATTGGACATGTTCATTCTTCCGCCTGGTTTTCGCCAGAACATGAACAGGTCAATGCAAAGGGGGAGGGCTTCTCTCCACAAACCGCGGAGAAAAGCCGTCCCCCCTGCGACCATGTACGCGGCCCCAAAACAGAGCAAATACCGGTCGGATCAGCTGAACGGTATTTGCTCTGTGCCGTGGAGACATGCCCGTACGGTCCCTTTAAATAAAAAGGGTGTGCAAACACCTGCTGCAGAATAGACGTGAGGCAAAAAAAGTGACGAAAAGTGACGAAAAACAGAAATTAGTCGTCCTGATAAGACAACCTCTTTAGCAATGTCTACACAGGACTGGATTACCGTCGGGATTTTTAAGCGGATTCAGAATCCACAAAAATCTGACTGTAAATCATCCCCATAGACCTCAACAGAAAATCCAAGCTGCAGTCTACACAGCTCGGATTTTCTGAGGTCGTATTTTCAAAACAGAAGAATTTTTATTTATTTTTTAAAATTAGAACATGTTCTATAATTTGCCGTTTTCCATAGTGTTCTATTGAACGGGGAAGCTAAAATCCATAACGCGTCAAAAAGCGGGACAAAAAAACGAAAACCATATCTTACATACTGGATGGAGTTCTAAGGGTCTGTTCACACGGCTGATTCTGACGCTGTTTTGAAGCGATTTTCAGAGCATTTCCGCTCCCAAAACAGCATCAAAACCACGTCTGAAACAAGAGGTTTTTGGAGAAGGTTTTCAACACCGTTTTCACAAATTTATAGCCAGGGGGAAAAAACGCGCTGAAAAACGCTCCAAAAACCCGTCACAAAATACGCCCAAAACACGCTTCAAGAATTGACATGACACTTCTTTTTCAGCGCTCAAAACAGCTTCAAAGAAACGCGGAAAAACCTCGTCTTGTGTGAACTGCAGCGCTGTTTTACATAACAATCAATGAAATGAACTGGGGGCGTTTTGGACGCTGTTTTTAGGCGCGGAAACGCTCCGAAAAACGCATCCAAATAAGCCGTGTGAACATACCCCAACTAGTATCAGACCACTATTGTACACTCTGCTGTGTAGACACAGCCGTTAATGAAATAAGGCTGCTTTCACACTGTGTAGGACGGCATGCGGGAGACATAGGTCAGGAGGATTTCCTGATGTATACCTTCAATGGAGGCCACTGTTTAGCTATATTACTGGCAGGCTCCCAATAATTAAAAATTACACATTTTAGGCCCGGTTCACATCTGCGTCTGAGGTTCCATTCGGATCTGCGTCACAGAGGTGTCACCGGACCCGTTCAATGACAGACACAATGGTGGACTCCACTGACTACAACAGAGCCCATTGGGTTTCCATCATGGTGTCCATCATTATAACAGAAAACCCAGTAGCACAAGCTGTGCTCATTTTTTCTGTCATTGTTGCCGGAATCTGCAACAGAGATTCTGGATGGAACCTCCAACGCAGACGTGAACCGACCCATATCTCGCAGGTGGTCTCTAAACGGTGTATAAGGGTGTACGGCTTGGTTCACATCTGAGGATACGTTCAGGGTCTCTTTCAGAGGTAGCATGGGGTCAGATCATGACGAATTCCAATGGCGGCCACCAGACTCCATCGAGACCACCATGGGATCCGCTGGGTTTCCGTGGTTTTGACAGAATCCACAATGGAGGCTCTGGACTGAACCTACAGCGCAAATGTGAACCTGGTTATAGGGACAGTCTTTTGGCCTCTCCTGGGTAAGTGGGTTCCCATGTAAATGTTTTACCTATAAGTTTGTAAGTTTCCCAGGTACATGTCAGGCTCAGTTCATGTTGTGCTTGTGTACAGATACAAAGAAAAATTCAGCTCACCCGAAATGGTGGATGCATGGAAAGTTGGTAGGCTACAATTGAAGCTGTCTAGCCTAGGCTATGATGAAGGGTACATAGCACCTGAAACGCGTCAGCTACTGCGTCGTCTGTCTCATTCTGTCTTATGGATCTTAAGGAACTTTTGTAATAAATCTCACTATTTTAGAAGATGCTGGAGATTTTTTTTGATTCTATGTTGTGTTTGTGGTCCAACTCGGGACCAAACCACAGTGTGCACCTAGCCTTAATCAAACACTAATACACAGAAGGGATCTACTCTTACAGACAGGAGGTGTCTGTGCCAAGTCCACCGCTTTTGGCTATGTTCACACGTCCGTAGTGCGCAAATTACGGCTGAAATACGTCCCAGTCATTACGGTAATCCACAGTTCTCATAGAGAACTATGGATTACGTCTCCTCTCCCTGCTCGGCGAATACGCCGCGGGGGGAGATAAGTGACATGTGAATTACCAGCGGCGTATACGCGCCGCTGGTAATGAAAGTCTATGGGCCGGCGAGGTGCCGGCCCCCCGCACCCGCCCCCACAGCGTAATTACGCCCCGCAAATAAGCCGTGTGAACATAGCCTATGGGTTGTTTTTGATATAAGACATTCGGCATTGTAAACTGAAGAAAAGAAAACCGGATGAATAAAACAGCAAGGGGGGGCTGACTTGTCGTAAGCTTTACACAGACCCTGTGTGTGGGCGCAGCTCACTAATACTATATCCAAATGTGCGAACAAGAAGGAGAGGCTGAAACAGAACGAGCTGCTCCCTGCTTCTATGTTCAGTGGCCGACCTACTCCTGCCTCACATTCAGCATTAACGATTCAGAAAGAAGTCACAGCTATGGAGCCGCCAGGGCCGCGCAGCCCGTTATTCATTCCCCAGCTACTTACATGCACTATATCATCCAAACTGTTGAAAATATACTTCCGGGCTTCCTTAGACTTCATTCCTGTTTCAGCTTCGTGTTCCTCCAAGGTCTGTTAATGAGAAATGATAGAAGACATTGAACGCCGCTAACACGTCACATTGGGGTCTTTAAAGTAAGCCAACCGTGTACATGGAGTTCTCATGCTTTAGCTGCGATCCTGTAGACCTCATCCTACCCCCACCCTGTGAATTACATCACCCCTGTTCACCTACTTCTGTTGTCCATATGGCATTTTATAGCTTTTTACTTAACAACAAGGGGCACCCACCCACGGTAGACCATCAGCTGGGTGCTCCGAAACTGATCTAATGGTAGCAACAGACTTTCAATAGCTGTCAGCCGAATGCTTCTCTTGACACCACCACTCCTCACACATGCATGCTCAGGTTTGGATGAGTGTGCATGTGTTATCAGTAGTTAGACTGGAAAAGCTACAGCAAAACACCTCTGGCAGTGGCTTATCCCACCTGAGAACAAGGAGTGGGTGCTAAAACCCAACACAATGATCCACTTTTTCCCCCAACACCACCTGTGAGAGGAGAGCCGGGAACCCTCCCCCCCATACACATAACAGAGGACCAGTGTCTCTGAAACCAGCGGGTGCCGCCATCTTTGCTTTTATACATACGGGCACTTTTAAGAGAATTTCCCATAAAAAACAATAAACCTGGGGGGGTCCTGTGTCCCCGGATTGGATGGATTGACCGCTAAGCACAAGTGCTTTCATTCCAATCAACTCTATGGGACTGATGGCGATAGCCGAGCCCTGTACAAAGCTCCGTCAGTCCCATCACGTTAAACTGAGCTGCACGGTATATGTCACTCCATTCAAACATGGGATCCACATTCTTGTGACCGGTTGGGGTCTTACTTGCGATTCCCCAAGTAAAGAGGTCTCAAGGCCCCAGGATGTGGGGAGAGAGGTTTGTCCTCCTGGACAATAAAGTGGGCCATGTAATAACCTGCGCCTGGTCATTAGCTGAGTTAAAGGGGTTGTGCCACAAATGACATTTATCACCCTGATTGTTATACAGGCTCCCTAACCCCCATCTTACCTTAAAACACTCACACAGCAAGGAAGGTTGTGAACGGAGCAGCAGGTGAACATGCGCATTCAGGGTCTATGGGAGCAACAGCGATAGCTGAGTGCTGTACTGGGCTATCTCCGTGCTTCCCATAGACTTTGAAAATAGTAGCAAAGTGCATGTTCAACCCTTGCTCCGTTCACAACCTGGGCGAGCCAGGCTTAACATATGGGGACTAACGGACCCCCTATTAGCGATCGATGGGGGTCCCAGCAGACACATCAACATTGAAGAGAAATCCCAGCAGCAGGAGGCCATATTCTTATCAGGTAAAAGTCCAGCAAATGTCAAGACAATAAATCGAACTGTACTCACCTCCCCAACTGGCCAGCGACCCGGAATAGAAGCCCCGGCGGGCGCCCTGGCCCCTGTTTACTAACCGCCGGCATGGGACCACTGTAACCAATCAGCAGTCTCAGCAGTCATTGAAATCATGGCTCCCATACCAATCGCACGGAATGTGGCCACTGACTGTTTACTAGTATCCAAAAAGGGAGCGTCTGCCGCGGCCTCTGCGCTGCATCGCCAGACGACTACAGAGGGGAGCACAGTTCTGATATTTTAGGACAGTGGCTGGGCTTTTAATTTATTGCAACCCGTGTATCTACATTAGGTATAACATGAAGCTTATGCAGACCCAGCCATGATACTGTAATACATGCAGTCTCTCCAAATATTAAGAAAGGTTACTTACTTTTAACCTCCAGCTGGGGTATTGGGTGTCTGGGTCACGGCAAAAAAATCTGGACGTTTTTGTACCCACATTTAACAGATGTTCTCCCGGAAAGCCTTGAGTCTGGGAAATGTATCGGATCTAAACACAAGACAGACAACAAATCAGCCACGTGCGGATCCGCGAGGCCTGACAAACTGAGCATTTACTACAGCCTCCATTACATCTGTCAACTAGTTACAAATGGAGACTTATGGGGCATGCTGGCACTTGTAGTTCCATGTTCCACAGTAGATAGTAGCTGTGTAACGACAAGTTCCAGCATGCCACAGCAGCCCATGAGGTGAACGCTTCTTAAAGCGAATGTGTCATCAAAAAATGAGTCATTGCTTAAGTCCCATTTTTATGTTAAACACATTTTTTAGGAATTTTTTTTATTTTATTTTTTCATATCACTTTCAATATTTTTTAATAATTCTTGAGTCTTGCAGTTTTCACTTTGGCCACTAGGCCTTGTTTGCACTGCTTTGACAGCAGTCAGAGAGATGCTTTACATGCACATAGGAGACTTAAGACGGACTCCGTCCCATTGACTCCTATAGGAGAGTTTTCTTGTCATGCTCTGTGACCTGGGAAGAAGTCAGTGTGCAGGGAGGTGAAAGAGTGAACTGTGACTATCTCCTCTTGTGACTGGTGGATCTGTGTTATCTATTCACACTGGTGTCTCCTTTCAGTTTGACCCTCTTTGTGCTGTTAATGAGCAGACAACTGAGAATCTTTCTCTACAGAACAGGAAGTGTCAGACTATTACTAGGCCTAGTGGCCAAAGAGAAAACTGCAGGACTCAAGAATTATTAAAAAATATTGAAAGTGATATGGAAAATTAAAAAGAAATATAACCAAAAATTCCTACAAAATGTGTTGAACATAAAAATGTGCGCTAAACAATAAGTCATTTTTGATAACACATTCCCTTTTAACAGGGGCACAGACAGCAAAACAAAACAAATTCCTGCACTGTAAAGCTTTTGTGCCGGAGTTACAATTAATAAATATACCTGTTCTGACTTGCATGCAAATTCAACTTAAGGACAAACCTACAGTCCCTAGCCCGATCATAACCCGGAGACTGCCTGTAGTATGTGACAGCTGCCGAAATATAAAGAAATAAAGAGAAATTGCTAAATGGCCTTGATCGCTCTTCTTAACTTTACCCTTTCAGTAGACGCAAGTTCTTCTAGGCCAGTCTATAGCAGGGGGTCTCAAACACAAGGCCCGCGGAGCACATGCGTCCCCAGAGCGGTCAACCATGGCCAGGGCTCTGGAGCTTTTGAGATCTCCTCAGGACAGTGGAGAGCAGGTTGATAGAGAAGCAGGTCGGTCCCACCCGTTTAAACCCCAAGGTACTATGGTCAATAGCGGCATGTGAGGGGTGTGACAGAGGGTGGGGCTCCCTGTGTCCTCCATCGTTACCCCGCTGTGTGATGGCGAGGTGCCAATGGTTACTATGACAGACGGAGGTCTGACGTTGGCCTCTGGCTTGTCTGTGACGCAGGCCTGTCCTTTTTACCCATTTACCCAGTCGAGTTTGAGACCCCTGGTCTAAATTCTACTTGACTACTACCAGTAATATAGAGAGCACAAGGAACATACTGAAGAGCTTGAAAAGGTTCAAAGGCGGCAACAAAAATAATAAAAGGACTGGGTGGACTACAATACCCAGAAAGAGGAGCAAGGTTAGGGTTATTTAGTTTACAGAAAAGATGGCTTCCGGGGCACATAATGAATATGTATAACGATATCAAAGGTCAATATAGAGATCTCTCCCAAGATCTATTTATACCCAGGACTGTATCCAGAACAAGGGGCCTCCTCTACGTCAAGAGGAAAGAAGGTTCCTACATAAACATAGGAAGGGATTCTTTACTGTAAGAGCAGTGAGACTGTGGAACTCTCTGCCAGAGGAACTTGTCATGGTGAATTCACTAAGAGAGTTCAAAAACAGCTTAGATACATTTCTAGATGTAATAATATAACAAGTTATAGTGACCAGGATTCTGGAGAAGGGTCTGGAGACATTTCTAGATGTAATAATATAACAAGTTATAGTGACCAGGATTCTGGAGAAGGTCTGGAGACATTTCTAGATGTAACAATATAACAAGTTATAGTGACCAGGATTCTGGAGAAGGGTCTGGAGACATTTCTAGATGTAATAATATAACAAGTTATAGTGATCAGGATTCTGGAGAAGTGTCTGGATACATTTCTAGATGTAATAATATAACAAGTTATAGAGACCAGGATTCTGGAGAAGGGTCAGGATACATTTCTAGATGTAATAATATAACAAGTTATAGAGACCAGGATTCTGGAGAAGGGTCTGGATACATTTCTAGATGTAATAATATAACAAGTTATAGTGACCAGGATTCTGGAGAAGAGTCTGGAGACATTTCTAGATGTAATAATATAACAAGTTATAGTGACCAGGATTCTGGAGAAGGGTCTGGATACATTTCTAGATGTAATAATATAACAAGTTATAGTGACCAGGATTCTGGAGAAGGGTCTGGAGACATTTCTAGATGTAATAATATAACAAGTTATAGTGACCAGGATTCTGGAGAAGGGTCTGGAGACATTTCTAGATGTAATAATATAACAAGTTATAGCGACCGGGATCCTGGAGAGAGGTCGTTAATCCAGGGATTTATTCTGATGCCAGATTGGAGTCGGGAAGGAATATTTTCCCTAAAATGAGGACAATTGGCTTCTGCCTCATGGAGGGAGGTTTTTTACCTTCCTGAGGATCAGCACTAGAGCACAATAGGCTGAACTGGATGCACGTCTGTCTTTTTTAGTCCTTACAAAGTATATAATTGTGTAATAGTCTTCATTTTAGGTTCAGATTGAGGCTACGCTCACATTTTGCACAAACAGCACAGTCCGTTGCCTTATTGCAAAATTTCCAGTATTTCTCTGCAAGACGTTGTACAATGGCTTCATACTTTAGTCATGAAGGACGTGAGAGTTTCGGCCGCGCGTCTGCACTGGAGGTGATCAGGAAACGTATTAGCAGGTTCTGCTTTTCACATAGAGAGCAATTATCCTGGGTGAAGGCCACATTTGTATCGGCTGAGGGACTGGAGAGGACGGTGTTGACCTCCCATTACTGCTACAGTACAAAGTTTCCCTTTCCCATGGAAATTCAGCAGTCTGAAAATTGATATAGTAACCAAAATCAATACTAATGGCACGGTAGTGATGGGAGAGGCAAGCATGGGCTCAGTCTCTATGTTAGCAAGGTGGGAGGTGGTGGGGAGGTTTGAAAAGTCTTGAAAAACCAATTTAAGAACATTTATATTAATATTTTTATATAAAAGTATTTTTTTCCCATTTCTATTGTTTTACTGTGGTTTGGCAGTAGTTAGGCTGTGTGTCCCACCATCATGTCTGCCGGTGCTCTTTAAAGGGGCTGTCTCACTACAAGAATTGCTTTTTATGTTAAAGAGCTTGTAAAAACAAGTCCCTTTGCAATATGTGTCCTACCTATTCCTAGATCTCCCCTCTTGTATGGGCTGCATCAGCTCCTCAGGTCGCTATAGCTACAGACCTGTTCTATCTTTCCTGATAGGATGCCAGCACTGGTTGCTATAGCTACTGACCTGAGTTCTACTGCAGCCTAGTGGAAGCCAGTAAACACGCCCCTGAATTCAAAAAGAAACCAAGAAAACAGGACTGAAATAAGATGAATCAATGTAGTGAGACAACCCCTTTAAGTACAGGGAAGACCATATAGGTTATAATATAGACATATTTCCCTTTAAGGGGTTGTCTCACTACATTGATTCATCTTAAATCAGTCCTGTTTTCTTGGTTTCATTTTGAATTCAGGGGCGTGTTTACTGGCTTCTACTAGGCTGCAGTAGAAGCCAGGTCTGTAGCTATAGCAACCAGCGCTGGCAGCCTATCAGGAGAGATCAAACAGGTCTGTAGCTATAGCAACCAGTGCTGGCAGCCTATCAGGAGAGATCGAACAGGTCTGCAGCCATAGAACCAGTGCTTGCAGCCTATCAGGAGAGATCGAACAGGTCTGTAGCTATAAAACCAGTGCTGGCAGCCTATCAGGAGAGATCGAACAGGTCTGTAGCTATATCAATGAGTGCTGGCAGCCTATATGGAGATCGAACAGGTCTGTAGCTATAGCAACGAGTGCTGGCAGCCTATCAGGAGAGTTCGAATAGGTCTGTAGCTATAGCAACCTGAGGAGCTGATGCAGCCCATACAAGAGGTGATATCTAGGACTAGGTAGGACACTGTTAATGGACATATATTGCAAAGTGACTTGTTTCTGCAAGATCTTAAACATAAAAAGCAGTGATCCTTGTAGTGAGACAACCCCTTTAATCTTACTTATTCCGATCCTTGGCGACCACCTGTCTTCTTTGCATTTCATACCTGCTGTAAGTGATGCACCAGCGATCGCTGAGTACGGCTTTATTTAGCACATAAAGATTGCCAGCTCTCTGGAGAAGCCAAGTCCCCTCCCGGGAATCCTATTTACAGGTTGTTTATTACATAGTCATGCAAAGTAGTGCACAAACAGGGCTGCCGAGGCCACGTACCTCGAAGTATACAAATAAACCACTCTGCCTAATTATTCTGGGATTAATGCATAAGCAACCGCCTGACGTGCTTCAGCGAAGACACCAGACAGCTGCGGCCTCACACAGTAAACAGGTCCCTCCGAATGGGGCGGCAACATATAGAAAGCAGAGCAGGATCGGCCGCTGCTCCTCTCGCTGCCTCTTGTAGGTGCGGCTTCTCTTACCTGGTCATACTCCAGCGCTCCCGGGTACAGCGGCCATCCAAGAAATAATTCTGCAATCACACATCCCAATGACCACATGTCTATGGCTTCACAAAACGCTAACCCCAAAATAATCTCGGGCGCTCTGAAGAAGACAAAATAACAACGGTGTAAGAGATACAGTACAAAAGGGAACGACCATAACATCAGCATACAGTACGTGCAACTATTCTACAACATAACCTACACAGGATGCAACCTCTAAAAACTAACATATATACCTCGCTTCCCTGAAAATAAGACATCCCCCCAAAATATGGGGCGCCGGCCGCATAGACATGCATTGTTAGGGGCATGTAATCGCCGCTAACCATTCACATGTCAATTCATCAGGGCTGTGGAGTCGGTGCCTATTTTGCAGGAGTCGGAGTCGTCATAAAAGGGACCGACTCCGACTCCCAAAATATATAATAAGTTGGTCCAGTTAGTTCGATGCAAAGAGCAAGAGTAATTGGATCCGGCCAGTGCTACTGCTCCCATATCTTCAGCCTCATCACATGAGGAGTGTAATTGATGACATGGAGCAGGCAAAGCGCTGCCCCAGGGAAAAGATTCTGCTCCCAGGGCAAACAGATTTCAGCAAAATTTTTCACCTGCTTTCAAAGAAGGAGGAATATCAACCATTCATCAAAACTGACTGTGGCTGAGGCAATTCCTTTATACCCTGACATTGTTAGAGATGTTGCCCCTGTGGTCACCGTTTTGCGCCCAACCCAAGTTAGTGTAGAGAGGCCGTTCTCTAGCCTGGAATAATGAGATCAGATGTGAGGTCATGTATGCAGGATCTGATGGAGGCAATACTATTTCTCAGAACAAATTCAGAGACTCCACAAATGTTCCTGCAGTGTTTTTGCATATTTACAATTTTTTGTCTTCTAAAATCATATCCAATAAATATATTTTACACTGACAAGCAAAATGGTAACATTGTTTTGAACTTCTGACTTTCAGGCTTCATATCTCACCCTCCACTACAGCTTTGTACATGAGGCTACTGTAATTTTATATACAGTCATCTTACCTATCTTATACATAAATTTGACTTGCAAGTATTTAGCATCTGCTTAGTTCTGCAGAGTCTTTCCTGTAACTGCATTGTTACAGTTTTTGCTCCTAAAAATCAAAATGTTCATTTTTATTATTTTGTTAGTATTTGGGAAATCCACCTTTGGTTTTCAGCTCTGCCTGATTCCTTCTGGGCTCTGAATCAGATTCAAGCACATCTTGACCAAAATCTGATCCCAGGTCTCTTCTACACATTCCCAATGGTGGACTGGACTTGGATACAAATAGAGTTTTTCTTCTTGTACCCACAATGTTACAAAAATAAACATGTTACCCTTAATGTCAGTGTCTGTTCACCTAAATAGCTTGATTATTGTATCATAAGGTTATAAACAGCCGCATGTTACCATTTTACTACAGTAAGGTTATCACTTAAACGTGCGCCGTGTATGAGGGAGTCAGGAGTCGGAGGTTTGGGAAATGGAGGAGTCGTAGTCGGGGCTTTGGCTTGCCGACTCGACAGCCCTGCAACTTATGTCAAATCCATACCGCTCTGTGAGAGTTATGAATTACCGTAATTGCGGCAGACATTTCGCCGCGTATTAAGCGCAATATGTGGCAAAATACGCTAGAGGATAAGCCGTGTGAATATATCCCCAGGATTTATTCTACATTTCACTCATCCATCCTGCCACAATTCAAGCAAACCTATTTACTCACAGAGTTCCTCTTCTCTCCGCAATCATATCCCGCTCTCATAAACCACTCAAAACGCTTGGCATAAATATTAAAAAAAAAAAAAAACTCAAAAAGAGTTAGGACTCCAGCACTACTTATTGGTAGTAGCTTCCTTAAAGTCACATCCAGCCCTTTGAAGGGCACTGAAACAGAACTAGGAATGTACAGCCAAGCCAGTTACCCATCTGCAGACAAACGCCCCAAAACAGCTGCCTGTACATGTGTAACAGGCTGGACTGTAAATTCCTAGTCATGTTTCCAGGCTCTTTAAAAGGCTGGAAGTGACTGTAAGGAACTCTAGTTCCAGTAGATGGCGCTACTGTCCCAGCTCACTTTTCTTAGGCTTATATAAATATTTACATCATTAAAGGGGTTGTCTCACTACATTGATTCTTCTCACCTCAGTCCTGTTTTCTTGGTTTCACTTTGAATTCAGGGGCGTGTTTACTGGCTTCCACTAGGCTGCAGTAGAAGACAGGTCTGTAGCTATAGCAACCAGTGCTGGCAGCCTATCAGGAGAGATCAAACAGGTCTGTAGCTATAGCGACCTGAGGACCTGATACAGCCCATACAAGAGGGGATAGCTAGGAATAGGTATGACACTGTTAATGGACATATATTGCAAAGTGACTTGCTTTTAAAAGATCTTTAACATCAAAAGCAATCCTTGTAGTGAGACAACCCCTTTAAGAGAGAAAAGTGCCCTTGCATAACACAGCAATCTGTCAGACGCAACTTTTATAAAGACGGGGGGGGAGAGAGAGGAGGACGCTTTACTGTCTACGACAAGGGTGTCGAACTGAGGCCCTTCAGCTGTTGGGAAACTACAACTCCCATCATGCATTTGTATAATCTATAACAGTGGGTATGATGGGAGTTGTAGTTTCCCAACAGCTAGTGGGCCGCAGTTTGACACCCGTGGTCTACGAGCAACAAGATTGGAGCTCTACTGGTGCTTAGGCCTTATTGCTCAAATAAAAAAAGAATCGGTTCGATGTCCTGACATCCTGATCCGCGTGTTACAAGTCAACAAGTGGGATATAAAAAGGGGGTAAACAGTTTCCAGCTCTGGAAGAGGCTCTGAAATGCTGCAGTTTTAACCCATTTCACCCCCTTCTCGAGCTGCACTGAATCAGCGCACAACCCGCACGTCCCAGAGCGGCGGGTGCGAGTCATTATTTACATTCTGGGAAGCCTGTTCACACAGAACTGGAGTACCAGGAATTCGCAGGCGGCCAAGCAGCGGCGACATGGAGAAGTGTTACTGTACGGAGGGCAGGAGCGGCTGCAGGTGGGCCGGGGTGTGGAGGGACTGTAACCATAGCGCACCGCGCTGTTTGTGTAATGGAAGCAGAGCATTAATAAAACACAAAGAGGTTTCTTCCTCCGTCACAATATAAGAGCTGGTAACGTGCAAGTCACCTGCTCGGGGATCGGCTTACGGCCACAGGCTGCCCGCACCGATAAACCCTCCTCTGTCAGGTCACCGGATTCACCAGGGGGGAATTATTATTACATTTTATGCAAGTAAAGAATATTTATAGAGGGGAAAGGGAAACAATGTGAGGCTATGTTCACACAATGTACAGTACGCACCGCAATACATCGTGTGTTTCAGGAGCTTGCGCTAACACGCGCGCACCCACGCACCGGCCCCACTGACATTCATTACTATTCGCCGAAAGTAATTGACATGTCACTTATCTCCCCGCGCGTACAATAGAGAGGAGGTGTAATCCATAGTTCTCTATGAGAACTACGGATTACCGAAATCTGGCGCGCAGAGTCCATGTTGGGATCCGTTTTTGGATCCGTGTTTCGAACTCTAAACAGACCCAAACGAGCATCTAACAATGAGTAGTGTGATTTCCACTGCTTTCAATGTAAGACACATCAGTGATCAGACGAGTGATCCCCGATGAGTGTTTACTTGTGTCTTTCGCATCCGTTCAAAGAATTGACATGTCAATTCTTGGTTCGAAAGACGCAGCAGGAGCCCTATAATAAACTATAGGGAGCGATCCTGCTGCAGCCAACACGCACTGATTGACGCAGAGCGCTTAGCTGTGATTTACAGATCCAAAACACCATGTGAACCTACCCTCAGAGGCGGTCTACAGGGCGAGCACGGCCAGGAGGTTCTTCACATTGGACAAAAACAGATTATAAAACCATATATCTATCTATCCTTCCATCTCTCCCATATCTATCTATCTATCTATCCCATATCTATCTATCTATCTATCTCTCCCATATCTATCTATCTATCCATCTCCCATACTATCTCCATCTCTCCCATATCTATCTATCTATCCATCTCTCCCATATCTATCTATCTATCCATCTCTCCCCATATCCATTTTTCTATCCATCATCCCATATCACATCTATCCATTTTCCAATCTATCTACTACCACATCCCAAATCTATCAATCCCTCATCCCATAACTACTTCTACCTCACCCTATCTACATCTATCACTATCCCATATCATCTATTATCCATCTATCCCATAATTTTCTTCTATCCATCTATCCCATATCTAATCTATCCATCTATCCCCTATCTATCTATTATCCATCCTTATCCCATATCAATCTATCTATCCATTTTTAATCCCATACTATTATCTATCCATCTATCCCATATCTATCTATCCATCTATCCCATATCTATCTATCCATCTATCCCATATCTATCTATCCATCTATCCCATATCTATCTATCCATCTATCCCATATCTATCTATCCCATATCTATCTATCCTTCCATCTCTCCCATATCTCTCCCATATCCTTCCATCTCTCCCATATCTCTCCCATATCCTTCCATCTCTCCCATATCTCTCCCATATCCTTCCATCTCTCCCATATCTCTCCCATATCCTTCCATCTCTCCCATATCTCTCCCATATCCTTCCAACTCTCCCATACCCTCCCCTACCCTCCACCCTCTCCAACCCCTCTCCCATACTCCATTCTCTCCATATCCCTCTCCCCCTTTATTCCCTCTCTCCCATACCCTCTCTCCATTTTCCCCATCTCCCATATCCATCTCTCCCATATCCATCTCTCCCATATCCATCTCTCCCATATCCATCTCTCCCATATCCATCTCTCCCATATCCATCTCTCCCATATCCATCTCTCCCATATCCATCTCTCCCATATCCATCTCTCCCATATCCATCTCTCATATCTATCCATCTCTCATATCTATCCATCTATCTCATATCTATCCATCTATCTCATATCTATCTATCCCATATCTATCTATCTCATATCTATCTATCTATCTATCTATCTATCTCATATCTATCTCATATCTATCTATCTATCTCATATCTATCTATCTATCTCATATCTATCTATCTATCTCATATCTATCTATCTATTATTCATGTCTGTCTATCTCATATCTATTTATCTATGTATCTATCTCATATTTATCTAATATCTTTATATCTATCCCATAGCTCTCTCATTCCTATGCCATATCTATTTATCCATCTATTCTGTGTAGAAATATCTACCTCTACACTGTCCGACAAAAAACTAGTGAAAAACCAAAACCTAACTCTTCATCAAAAAGCGAGAAACCCAGTTGCAAACCTCAGTTTTTGTGTTGTTTCAACTACTATTCAGAATCAGACGAGTATTTTGTCCTTTTTTGTATGGACCCAGCCTTAGGCTATCTCTACACATCACAGAAATACCGTCGGATTTTCAGCAGATTCAGTATTTTGAATCCGCCGAAAATCCGACATTACCCTGTGCTGCAATGAAAAACCCGTGCTGTAGTCTATGCAGCACAGATTTTTCACTGTTGCGTTGAAAATCCGGCGCCATATGCAACATGTTTTACATTCTGCAGGATCGCCGTACACTCGATTGCACCCGGACGCCATTTTGACATTTGCTGTGTAGACTCAGCATGAGGCTTTGTCTACACAGCACTGGACTTGGGCCGGTTTTCAGCAGATTCAGTATCTGCCGAAAATTCGACGTGCCCTACGCTGTGTAGTGCTCAATAGGAAATCCGTGCTGTAGTCTGCAGAGCATGGATTTTTTTTACTGAGGGTTTTCTAAACCTAAAACCATCGAGCGGTATATAGAACATGTTGTATATTCCGCCATTGGATTCCCATAGCCCAATGCACTGGGCCGACGGCACCCGAAAACAAACCACAGTTTGGGGATGGGAAAAAACAAAACAAAAAACACAGCGGTGCGTCGAGGTCGGCCGTCGGATTTTGGACGCCATTTTCATTGCTGTGTAAACATAACCTAATGCTGTGATATCAGAATCTGCTCTTTTTAGAACTACAACTCCCAGCAGATCCTAACAGTCAACTATAATAATTTTAACAAGAATACAGACAGAAAATACTAAATAAGTCCTGCAGCCACGATTACTATCACATAAGCCCTCCCGGAATCACGTACACGTGTGGGAAAGACATTAGCAGCTCCTTTACCAGCATCTATGTGCTCTGCTCTTTGTATTTGCTGTTCTCTCAGGGTATACATCCCCTTTGGGGGTAGACTGTTCACTGGGGAGCATTGACATCAGTGACAGCTGGTGACAGATAAGAGACAGCTGTATTGTGACAGTTGTGGGTGGAGAGAGCAGCCGCGCCCCAGCCCTGTGCTGCTGTGCAGTCCATGTAACGGCCAATGTGTCACACAACAAGTGGTAAGCCGCTACCGGAGGCAACAATGAGGGGACGGGAGACCTTGGGCCGATTCACCTTCCCTTGCAGATTTTGTCAAAAACAACGTAAAAAACTGACGCTATACTTTACATGAAAACAACAGACATGGAACCAGAAACCTGATGACCCCACTGCAGCTAAAGGGGTTGTCTCACTACAAGAATTGCGTTTTATGTTAAAGATCTTGCAAAAACAAGTAACTTTGTAATATTTGTCCATATCTCCCCTCTAGTATGGGCTGCATCAGCTCCTCAGGTTGCTATAGCTACAGACCTGTCCAGTCTCTCCTGATCAGCTGCTAGCGCCGGTCGCTATAGCTACAGACCTGTTCCCTCTTTCCTGATCCGATGTCAGTGCCGGACGCTATAGCTACAGACCTGTCCAGTTTTTGCTGATCGGCTGCCAGTGCTGGTCACTATAGATACCGACCTGTTTGATCTCTCCTGATAAGTTGCCAGCACTGGTCGCTCATAGATACAGACCTGTTATCTCTCTCTCCTGATTGGCTGCCAGCGCCGGTCGCTATAGCTACAGACCTGTTTTCTCTCTGCTGATTGGCTGCCAGCGCCGGTCGCTATAGCTACAGACCTGTTTTCTCTCTCCTGATTGGCTGCCAGTGCTGGTCATTATAGCTACAGACCTGTTCTCGCTCTCCTAATAGGCTGCCAGTGCTGGTTGCTTTAGCTACAGACCTGGTGTCCTCAGCAGCTCGTCACTGCTGACCAATAGTAGCCAGTAAAACCAGTTAACATGCCCCTGAATCCAAAAATGAAACTGAGAAAACAGGACTGAGGTAAGATAAATTGATGGAGTGAGACAACCCCTTTAATGGGCTCCTTCGGGCAACAGTGGTGTCCGTCGTTACACGGGTCCAGACACAACTCGGCAACAGAGGATTTGAACAGAACCTCCAACACAGAAGTGAACCAGGCCTAATAAGAAAATGCCTGTGTCCCACTGTAGACAGAGAAACCAGTCAGAGGCGCTGCTATCTGGTGCAAAAATGACACTCACTAAAGATAGCTGTCAGCCCAAAAAAGCTGTTACAGCCGGCCAGGTGTGTGATCTGGACTGGGGGGGAGAGAGAGACAAGCTGCTGCCACAAGGCTCCGGCGGCTGCTTATCTCCTGCAGGGACAGAGAATTAACAGAAAAGAATCTTCTTCCCCCAAACATTGACCATCATGAGAAAGTCTGGTGACCCTCATACACATGAGGGCCAGGTCCACAGCTGCGTCAGAGGTTCGGTTCGAAGACTCCATCACAAAAGTGGGATCGGATCAGTTTCAGGACGGCCCCCCTCTGACCAGAATGAGGGTCCGGTGGGTTTTTCTGTCATTTTAATGAAAAAAAAATAAAATTGAGCTATTTTTTACCGCTGCAACCAAACGGGTCTGATCTCTAGAGCAGGTCAACGAGGGACAACACTAGCGACCCTCCCCATGTATGGGAATCAGTGTCCCTCTATGGACATTTCTCCGCACGTTCTATGTAATAATAATCTTTATTTATATAGCGCCAACATATTCCGCAGCACCTTACAATATAGAGGGAATAAGCACAGACAAACCAGACATTACATTATAAAAAAGCTACTGACAAATCAGACACGAGGTGTGAGGGCCCTGCTCGCAAGAGCTTACAATCTATTAGGGTGTATGGGTGAAACAAAGGGTGACAAGTGCTTGGTTTACAATGGACCAGCCATGTTACATAAATAGGGGGTAGTATACATAAAAAGTGTATATGTCTATGTGTTCCTTGGTGTTTTTCTAGCACAGGTTTCCGTGGGGGCTTTCTGTGCAGTCACAGTTTACATGTTCTGCATCATTATCCGAGCGTCAAGGTTGTGTTTTCTCTATACACACATCGAACGCTCAGGATGTGGTGGGTCATCTTACATGTGCAAAGTCCAGCCGAGCCCTGGCAGGCCGGAGCAATCGAGGGCCGAACACCATCACACTCAAGGGGATTCACAGTGTGTGTGACCGTCCCCCTGCCCTGAAACCCCCCAAACTGCACCTACAGAGCAACATGTGAGCTGCACCCTCGCTTCACTTTCCTGGAGGCGTCTCACACTTCTTTTGGCCTCAAATTAGTTTGCTTTTTTTTCTCAAGCCAAGACAAAGATTGGTCATCAGTGCAGCAGCTTGTGACCTGCTGAGGAGCAACAACTCAATCTGTTACTAGAAGTCATGTGCCTGGATGTTATTACTACTATTATTATTGCCGTTACTATCATTACTAATACGAGTATGATCATTATTACTACTACTGCTACTAATATTATTGCTTTTAGAATTACTATCACTTTTACGACTACTAAGCTTTACTTTTATTACAATTACTACTACCACCATCATCACTACTACTGTTATTACAATTACTACTACCACCATCATCACTACTACTAGTAATTGTAATAATATTACTATTATCATTAATACAACTACCATCATACTATTACTATTTCAACTGTTACAATTACTACTACTATTATCATTATTACTACCACCATCATCACTACTACTATTATTACAATTACTACTACGATCATCATTACTACTACTAGTAATTGTAATAATAGTACTATTATCATTAATACAACTACCATCATACTATTACTATTTCAACTGTTACAATTACTACTACTATTATCATTATTACTACCACCATCATCACTACTACTATTATTACAATTACTACTACCATCATCATTACTACTACTATTATTACAATTACTACTACCATCATCATTACTACTACTATTATTACAATTACTACTACCATCATCATTACTACTACTATTATTACAATTACTACTACTATTATCATTAATACTACAACTACCATCATACTATTACTATTTCAACTGTTACAATTACTACTACTATTATCATTATTACTACAACTACTATCATCATCACTACTACTACTATCATTACTACTACTATCATTACTACAACTACTATCATCACTACTACTATCATCATTACTATCACTATTATCATCATTATTACTACTTCTACTATTATTACAATTACTACTATTATCATTATTACTACAACTACTATCATCATCACTACTACTACTATCATTACTACTACTATCAATAATACTACGATTACTACAACTACTATCACTATCATCATTACTATTACAATTACTATTATCATTATTATTACTACTTCTACTATTATTACAATTACTACTACTATTATCATTATTACTACTACCTGACACATATCAAAATACTCCTCGGATTCTGAATCCTAAAACCGCGTCGTCCAATGAATATTTTCAATGTGGATTTTAGGTAATTTTTTTTCCTACCGGATTTAAAAAAAAAAAAAGTCCCATTCATCTCTATGGGGGTTTTGGACGTGGATCAGACATATAGATGTTTGGGACACTTTTTTTTGGGGGGTTACCTAAAATACGGTGGAAGAATGAGCCTGTTCCAAGTTTTTTGTAAAAACAGCCATTTTAAAATCCAACCAAGAAAATCCTCGCGTGAACTACAACTCAGATTTTCAATTGAGGTCTATGGGGATGGTTCACAGTTGGTTTCCGACGGCTTGGTTGTGTAAATGGGCTCTTATTACCTCTACTATCATTACTGGTTATTATTGGTTTTGATGTTACTATTATTACTCCTACATTCTGTGTCCAGTGCACACACTTTATATGTTAAGTAGGAAAAATGTAATCCAATTCGGAATACGTTTGCCCTTTAATGGCCCTGTCCCAGTCCCGCTGTGGTATCTGCTGGGATCAAGTTTCACCGTTTTCTGACGGATATCAAGAATGGGCTTCCAAAGTGCTATGTTAACGGGGCTCTTAGTTATCCGCTTCATTTTCTTTAAAGGGGTTGTCTCACTATAAGAATTGTTTTTATGTTAAAGATCTTGCAAAAACAAGTCATTTTGCAATATGTGTCCGTTAACAGTGTCCTACCTATTCCTAGATATCCCCTCTTGTATGAGCCGCATCAGCTCCTCAGATCGCTATAGCTGCAGACCTGTTCTCTCTCTCCTGATAGGCTGCCAGCACTGGTTGCTATAGCTACAGACCTGTTCTCTCTCTCCTGATAGGCTGCCAGCACTGGTTGCTATAGCTACAGACCTGTTCTCTCTCTCCTGATAGGCTGCCAGCACTGGTTGCTATAGCTACAGACCTGTTCTCTCTCTCCTGATAGGCTGCCAGCACTGGTTGCTATAGCTACAGACCTGTTCTCTCTCTCCTGATAGGCTGCCAGCACTGGTTGCTATAGCTACAGACCTGTTCTCTCTCTCCTGATAGTCTGCCAGTGCTGGACGCTATAGCTAAAGACCTGTTCGATCTTTCACGATAGGCTGCCAGCACTGGTTGCTATAGCTATAGACCAGTTCTCTCTCTCCTGATGTGCTGTCAGCGCTGATCGCTATAGCTACAGACCTGGTGTCCTCAGCAGCTCCTCACTGCAGGACAGTAAATTCAAAAATGAAACTGAGAAAACAGGACTGAGGTAAGATGAATCAATATAGTGAGGCAACCCCTTAAAATCCACATTTTGCATTATGTTGGTAACATTGTTGGGACTTCAGAACCAATGACCAGTTTTTCATAGAGTTTTGGTTTTAACATCCAATGTTCAACCCCGAACCAATAAATACTGTATGTTGAGGGGGCTCTATACCAGGTTAAATGAATATGTGATGAGTTAAATGATTACTGTAATAGACATTTTTTTTCTACCTTTAAAACCTAAACTATGACTGGAGAGTTCCTAGTCTAAGTACATTGGACTCTCTCTGTAGCTGGTACGGACAATTGGCCTAACGTGTTAAAAGTGAAGGACGCGTTCATCATCAGGTATCGGGTCATTGCAGCTTATATCAAGAAATATTACAGCAGGATTGTGATTGGCTGCCAGGCATATCATCTATAGTCCTTATCGGCACCAGTTTTCATACAAAAAGCTCAAATAGGTGGCGCCATTCCCTCTGGAGTGTTTCTCTGCTGCACTGGTTGGCAGAATTTGTGGCCTTGCATTGCGTGAATATTAGCAACTGTACGACGACATGAAGATTTAAAGGGAATGTGTCATCAAAAAATGACTTATTGTTTAACATTTTTATGTTAAACACATTTTTTAGGATTTTTTTTTTTTTTTTTTTAATTTTCCATATCCCTTTCAGTATTTTTTTTTTTTATAATTCTTAAGTCCTGGAGTTTTCACTTTGGCCACTAGGCCTAATAATAGTCTGACACTTCCTGTTCTGCTTAGAGAGCTTTTCAGCAGTGTCTGCTCATTATCAGTACAAGCAGGGTCAATATGAAAGGAGACACCATTGTGTACAGATAACACAGAATCCACCAGTCACAAGAGGAGATGTCACAGCTCCCCCTCTCCCCTCCCTTCACAGTCTATACAAGTCTATGGGACAGAATCGGTCTTAAGAATCCTATGGGCATGAAGCTGCTGTAAAGTATCTCTCTGACTGCTGATAAAGCCGTGCAAGCAAGAATGTCTTCCCCACAATCATATATAGACGGCCGAATAGAGAAATCTACAATCAGGAAATAAAAAATGGATCAGGGGCTTGATTTAATAAGTAAAAAAAAAACAAAAAAAACTGGCGACAGATTCCCTTTCTTAACCCCGTATCTCCAAAGACTTGTTTTTTTTTTTATCTAGCAAAGAAAATGATTATATAACAGGGGTCTGCAGCGTCGGCTCTCCAGCTGCTGGGAAACTACAACTCCCATCATGCAATTATATAATCTTTATCAATGGGCATGATGGGAGTTGTAGTTTCCCAACAGCTGCAGACCCCTGTTATATAAGTTATTGGCTCCGAGACAACGGGCAGAGCCGATGACCTCACTCAGAGCCACGGACAGGAGGATTTACCCCACATAACGGGCAGGTATATAAATAGCCGAGGCTCTCCATGCCCCCTGATTCCTGACAGAGCCGAGTGTTTACGTGCAGCGGAGCACATGGCAGGAGAGCCTCGCTCCTTGTGGACTCCTCACAGAACCCGATCACTGTTTACCAGGCGGCCGCCCCATGTTCCTGCTGTGAAGATCACGGATTAATTTTAAAAGTTTATATGGGGTTCCCCCAGGGGGTCGGATGAAGGGGTCCTCTGATCCCCGCAAAAATCGAATTTCCTCTAAGGGTAACACGGGAGGGTGGCGAGCAGCAAGGTCTGGAGGGGAGACGAGTGGGAAAGTGAAAAATGGCTCCTTAGTAATAACTAGATCTTCTCGGTTACGTTTGGTCATTGCATATAAGCAGCGGTAACATGGGGACCGAGCGGGAGACTACAGTATTAGCACCGAAACTCCGGCAGGTTCAAACACACAGGGGGTGCCCGACAGGGAAAACGTATATAGCACTGTTACCCAGGCGGTTAATACACACATTTGGGGTGCCCGGGCGGGGGACATACAGTATATAGCCCGAACTCCAGGCAGGTTCTACAGCAAGGGGGTGATCGACAGGAGACATACAGTATATAGCACGATACCCGCGGTTAAAAACACACCTGGGGGCCGAGGGGGCAAACGAAAATAGCACCGAAACCCCCAGGCGGGTTCATAACACACGGGTGACCGGCAGGGAATCAGTATATAAAACCCGAATACTCCAGCAGGTTACATACAGCACATGGGGTACCGAGCAGGGACTACAGATATAGCGCTGTATATCCCAGGCAGGTTTACATACGCCACTGGGTGATCGAGCAGGGACATACAGAAACCCCGATACTCCAGCAGTTTACATACAGCAACTGGGGGGACCGACAGGGACATACAGTATATGCGCCGTTTACCCAGCAGGACATACGCACACGGGTGACCGAGCAGGGACATACATATATAGCACCCGTATACTCCAGGCAGCTTACATCAGCACACGGGGTGACCGAAGCAGGGACAAAACATAAGCGCCTTTTAATACTCCAGGCATGTTACATATATTAACAGGGGTCCAGCAGGGCTACTGTAATACTCAACTCCATCATGCAATTAATATCTTATCAATGGCATGGGAGTTGTAGTTTCCCACAGCTGCAGGACCCTGTTATATAAGTTATTGGCTCCGGACAACGGCAAAGCCACGACAGGAGGTTTACCCACATAACGGCAGGTAAGTATAATAGCCGAGCTCTCCATGCCCCTGATTCTGACAGAGCCTGAGGTTACGTGCAGGGACATGCAGGAGACCTCGCCCTGTGATACTCACAGAACCGATCACTGTTTACCAGGCGGCCGCCCCATGTTCCTGCTGGGAAGATCACGGATTAATTTTAGACTGTTTACATGTGTTCCCTGCACAGTGGGTCGGATGAAGGGAGTCTCCGATCCCCGCTAAAAATACGGCTTCCTGCTAATGGTGATAACACTGGGAGGGTGGCGAGCAGCAAGGTCTGGAGGGGAGAAAGTGAAAAATGGCTCCTTAGTAATAACTAGATCTTCTCGGTTACGTTTGGTCATTGCATATAAGCAGCGGTAACATAGGTGACCGAGCAGGGACATACAGTATATAGCACCGTATACTCCAGGCAGGTTACATACAGCACACTGGGGTGACCGAGCAGGAGACATACAGTATATAGCACGGTATACTCCAGGCAGGTTACATACAGCACACTGGGGTGACCGAGCAAGTGACATACAGTATATAGCTCTGTATACTCCAGGCAGCTTACATACAGCACACTGGGGTGACGAGCAGGAGACATACAGTATATAGCACCGATACTCCAGCCAGGTTACATACAGCACACTGGGTGATCGAGCAGGAGACATACAGTATATAGCCTGTATACTCAGGCAGGTTACATACAGCACACTGGGGTGATCGAGCAGGGACATACAGTATATAGCACCGTATACTCCAGGCAGCTTACATACAGCACACTGGGGTGACCGAGCAGGAGACATACAGTATATAGCACCGTATACTCCAGGCAGGTTACATACAGCACACTGGGGTGACCGAGCAGGGACATACAGTATATAGCGCCGTATACTCCAGGCAGGTTACATACAGCACACTGGGGTGACCGAGCAGGGAAAAACAGTATATAGCGAGGGATACTCCAGGCAGCTTACATACATCACAATGGGGTTACCGTGCAGGGACCTACAGTATTTTGCACAGTATACTACAGGCTGGTTACATACAGCACACTGGGGTGACCGAGCAGGAGACATACAGTATATAGCACCGTATACTCCAGGCAGGTTACATACAGCACACTGGGGTGACCGAGCAGGGACATACAGTATATAGCACCGTATACTCCAGGCAGGTTACATACAGCACACTGGGGTGATCGAGCAGGAGACATACAGTCTATAGCGCTGTATACTCCAGGCAGGTTACATACAGTATATAGCACCGTATACTCCAGGCAGGTTACATACAGCACACTGGGGTGACCGAGCAGGGGACATACAGTATATAGCGCTGTATACTCCAGGCAGGTTACATACAGCACACTGGGGTGAAAACTTACAACTAAGGTATTAAAGGGTCGAGCAAGCACAGAAGTAGCAAAGCTTAAAAGGGTTGTCTCACTACAAGGATTGCTTTTTATGTTAAAGATCTTGCAGAAACAAATCACTCTGCAATATGTATCCATTAACAGTGTCCTACCTATTCCTAGATATCCCCTCTTGTATGGGCTGCATCAGCTCCTCAGGTTGCTATAGCCACAGACCTGTTGTATCTCTCCTGATAGGTTGCCAGCGCTGGTCGCTATAGCTACAGACCTTTTGAATCTCTCCTGATAGGCTGCCAGTGCTGGTTGCTATAGCTACAGACCTGTTGTATCTCTCCTGATAGGCTGCCAGCGCTGGTTGCTATAGCTACAGACCTGTTTGATCTCTCCATAGGCTGCCAGCACTGGTTGCTATAGCTACAGACCTGTTTGATCTCTCTTGATAGGCTGCCAGCACTGGTTGCTATAGCTACAGACCTGTTTGATCTCTCCTGATAGGCTGCCAGCGCTGGAAACCTCCCAAGCTTACATACAATGGGGGGTCTCCGCTCCCCTCATGCTGCTCTGTCCAGGAGTCCCCCGATGGCCAGCAGCTTAACAGAGCAGATATGTCATAGATTAGAGTTGGCCCTGAAGTCTTCCCGTGTTTACATCAAATGTACTCGAGTCTCTGTTCTCTTAGCGCTATGATGTCCATGCCCTTCCGCCATCTTTCCTCCCTGACCTGTAGTAACATATCGGGGCAGAAATGTCATGCTCTATATCTGTTACTCGATTTCCCAGAAACAGCAACCAAAGAGTCAGTAACATTGAAGACCAGCGCATGCGCAGTAGCACATTGGGATCAGCCCGAGATCAACTACTGCGCATGCGCTGGGGGGTCTATGATCTTCTAAGCACTCTTTTTCTGACTTTGGGACATCGTGCGCAGGGCTAAACCAAATGATTTCCCATCCCTGCCCGAAGACTGTCCATTAAAAATGAAAAGTAAAAAAAAAATGCACAAGAATAAGTCCAATTCAATCCCACCAGGTGGAGTCTCGGATCATCTTTGTTGTAGATCCCTAGGCTACTTCAGGCCTGAACTGAGAAGCAATCTAGAAGAAGCAAGTAGTCGGTGGAGCAGCACAATGACCCAGTGGTTAGCACTCGATTCCAGCAGTGCTAGGTTCCAAGGCTTGACTCCACCGGGCAACATCTACATTGAGTTTGTATGCATTTCCCAGGTCTCCTGGTTTCCTCCCACCCTCCAAAAACATGCAGAGTAATTTCTAATTTACGTTGAGAGTCCCCAAATAGGGGCAACGACTGATGCGAGTGATCTTTGTACAGCGCTGAGCATTTGGCCGAACAATATTCTCCCAATAAATATGTTTTTTTTTTGTAACGTTTCAATGGGGATGGGGTACAAGCTGCTGTCCAGACCCTCTGGCAGCTGTATAAACCCAATGGAAGCATATAATCCATGGGTATGTTCAAATCCGGCATGCTCAATCCCCCATTTCTCAGCATGGAGTATCAAGATACCTCTAAACACGTTAGAAAGTTTTGGGTCCCCCCATACACATGGCCCAACTTGACTTCCCACCCACTGACAAGTCTTACCCGGTCTTATTTCCACCACCAAGGTCACAGCCATTGTGAGAAAATGTGTTGACAGCATGACCACCCTGCCGGTTTGAGCACCCCCCCCCCCCACCCTTCCGCCCCTCTTTTGGAGCCTTGGATTTCGATAATATGCAGCTAAAATCACAAACACTCGGTCTCAGCAGGTCTTCAATTAAAAAGTATTAGGCTGCAAGAGCTGTGAAATTAAAAGCTCTAGGCTTTATATTAAGAGAGTGATCTCAATGTTTCCTAATTACCGCCAACCAGTGTTATATTTACCAATCCCGCAGCGCAGCCGGGTCATCAATAGTATTAATTAAGGGATATTATGTAAAATATGTAGAATTCATTCATTATGCAAAAGAAGAAGTATTTTGAGACTGTGAAAGTGGATGATAACGGAAAAGAACGAGTTTTCCAACTTTTTTTTTTTTATCCTCCTTAAAGGGAACCTGTCACATAGGTTATTCCCCCCTTGCTGAGGGCAGCACAAGCTAGTGTCAGACCTGCTGTTCCCAGCACTGTGTCCCTTATTCTGGAAGATGCTGGAGTTTTAGAGCATTTACCCTCAAATCTTATTCATGAGTAGATGTTAGCCCCGCCCACCAAAGACTAGCTCCGCCCACGTAGTTATTCAAATGTTTCTACCTATTCAAAGTAATAGGTTTATCAGTTGAGGTGGGCGGGGCTAGCCTCGGGTGGGCGGGGCATGAAAAAACATGACTCTTTTCTGTCTGAAAACTGCAGATTTGAGCATGAAATGCTCTAAAACTCCAGCATCTTACAGAATAAGGAACACACAGCACTGGAAACAGCAGGTCTGACACTGGCCTGTTCTGTCCTCAGCAAGAGGGAGCATAAACTTGGTGACAGGTTCTCTTTAAAGGAGGGAGGATGGAGGAGCGGGAGAGTTTCCACCATAAACTTTATTAGGCTATGCCATCGAAGTCTAATATGTGCGGGTTCCTGTCTCTAGAGAACAGACCTCTAAAAGTGTTGTCTCAAAATGGAGAGTCGCACATGATTCTCCATTCTGTTCTATGGGAGTTCTGAGTACAGGGGAGCGCAGCGCTCACCTGTACTGGTAACTCCTATAGAACAGAATGGAGAGCTGTGCGCAAGCATAACCGGCTCTCCAACCCGAGCCGTTACTTTCGGAGGCCCGTAAAAGGTAGGGACCTACACCTATCATTGTTTGAGATGGCACCAGACGGTAGGATGCTGACCCAGGCTTCCTGCCTGTCTGTATACAGTGCTCATTGAATGGTGTATACACATCAATGGAGAAGCCAGGGCCAATAATAAACCATCCCTGTCTTCTCAGTGGAGAGCCATCTATGCAGATAGCCGACTCCTCAACCATTCAGCTGCACAGAGTGTCCAAGCAGGCATACACAGCCACCGCCCAGATGTTTATAGTCAGCGGGCGGTCGACAAGTAGTTAAAGGGATTGTCTCACTACAAGGATTGCTTTTTATGTTAAAGATCTTGCAGAAACAAGTCACTTTGCAATATATGTCCATTAACAGTGCCCTACCTACTCCTAGATATCCCCTCTTGTATGGGCTGCATCAGCTCCTCAGGTCGCTATAGCTACAGACCTGTTTGATCTCTCCTGATAGGCTGCCAGCACTGGTTGCTATAGCTACGGACCTGTTTGATCTCCCATGATAGGCTGCCAGCGCTGGTCGCTATAGCTACAGACCTGGCTCCTACTGCAGCCTAGTAGAAGCCAGTAAACACGCCCCTGAATTCAATACGAAACCAAGAAAACAGGTCGAATCATTGTAGTGAGATAACCCCTTTAAAGGCCACCTCATCCTATTTATTGCTTACCAAACTTAACCCTGTAATTTTGGTGGTGGCTGTATCGGGTATGGCAGATCAGTCAATTACTTGGATGGGACTAGGAGGGGGAAGGGTTTTTTGTACAGTGCATTTTCGAGTAATGGCCGTCTCTATCCCGACAATGCACTCCATCCATCGTTCCTTAGTTTAAATGGAGCCTGATGAGCTGAAGGCATGCATGGAGACTCTGGCCCAATGGACGAACAAGTTTAGAAATAGGAATCCAAGTGATGAGGTTACCTAGAGGAGCTAGGTGGATATACACAATTTGATCAAAGTGTTCACCAAAAACCTTCATTTTATGCACGAAGAAAAGACCAAAGTAATGCAGTTTACATGTTCCTTAAATTCAATGAGCCTTATGTACGAAAACGGCCTAGCAGCATATAGCGCTCTGGAAAAATAAAATCTCTGGTTGCTATGGGCAACAAAGAAAATCTTAGGGTATGTTCACACGGGCGCACAGTACGCCCCGCAATTACACCAGGTGTTCGCAGAGTCGCGCTGATCACATGGGATCTGCAGCACATGATCCTTGTGACAGCGGCAGATGTTATCGGCAGTGCTATGCGGCCCAGTAACGTTACATTACAGCCGCAGAACTAACCTGAGGGGTTCACAGCAACACACAGAATAAATGGCAAAAAACACACATCTACAGAGGCGGCCCAGAGCAAGAGGTCTATGGGGGTAGATCACAGTGATGGACACCCAGCATCGGAGGTGCAATTACAGGAATGCTAAACTTCACAGCATTCCAGCCTTAAAGGGGTTGTCCGGCCACCGGAATGTAAAGAATGAACTTATCCATTCCCCCCTTCTGACACATTAGGGAACCCGCCTGTCCGTGTACTTCCTGTTCCCTCTCCATACAGACATGTGACCGCCCCAGCCAATCGATGGCCTCGGGGGCCCGCTACAACAGTCTGACCTCTGTGACCAAGAAGACAGAGGGGGACCCTGAAAGCACCAGAACAGAAGCAGGGGGAGAGCACCAGTTAAAGCGTGTAGAGATAGATTGCCTTTTAGCCCTCTACTAATCATCTGCATATCACAATGCATTATGGGAAAGGAGCTGGGAAGCTCACTGCGCCCTCTATAGGATGTGACAAATCCTCAATTTACTTCTGATTCACTGAATCTTTGAGAAGCAAAAAGGAATATTAGTCAAGCCAATATCGCTCATTTACATACAGCCGTTTCGGGGTTTTGCCCCTCATCAGTGTAGAGCAGAGCGATACTGGCTTGACTAGGTGGGAGGCAAAGAACAGTAGTAGTAAGAGGAGTAGGGCGAGTATCACCGCCTCCTCAACTTCCTCTCCTGTGGTCGGCATTGAAACCGCCGTCAGTTGTAGCGCGAGAATGGCGAAGAGTATGAAACGCAGACTCCAAAGATGATACAAGACAAATACAGTATAAAGTCCCCTACATCATATTCCAGACCCCACTCCTCCATCAGGTGCGTCACCATACAACATGTCCTTTACCAAACACATTCAGTACCCTAGAACTTCATTAGATGGGTCGCCCTACAATGTGTTTAGTTCCTTAGTACTAAGTCAAGTAGGTCAACCTACAACAGGTTTCATATTGCCAAATGCGACAAATACAACCTAAAAGCACCCTACAACAGGTTTAGTACCCTAGTACTTCACCAGTTGGGTCACCCTACAACATCTTTTGTCCTTTATTACTTCCATCAGGTAGGTCATCCTATGTGTTTAGTACCCTAGTATTTTATCAGGTGGGCCACCTTACAACAAGTTTCATACCCTAGTATTTTATCAGGTGGCTCACTCTACAACACGTTTCGTACCCTAGTTCTTCATGAGGTAGGTCACCCTATGTGTTTCGTACCCTAGTACTCCATCAGGTAGGTCACCCTATGTATTTAGTACCCTAGTACTCCATCAGGTAGGTTACCCTATGTGTGTAGTACCCTAGTACTTCATCAGGTAGGTCACTATGTATTTATTATTATTATTATTATTATTTATTTTAAAGCGCCATTGATTCCAGGGCGCTGTACATTCGAGGGGGTTACATACATTACATAAGTCAAACGAGTACAGTGAAAGGATAATGCAATGGCACGACAGAGGAGAGAGGACCCTACCCCTAGGGCTTACAATCTACAAGAGGGGAAGAGACAGAGGGAGGGCAGACATGTCTGTGAGGAAGTATGACATTAGTGAAGGTTATAGGCAAGCCTAAGAAATGGGTTATTTAGTACCTAGTACTCATCAGTAGGTCACTATGTATTTAGTACCCTAGTTCTTCATCGGGTAGGTCACCCTATGTATTTAGTACCCTAGTACTCCATCAGGTAGGTTACCCTATGTGTTTAGTACCCTAGTACTTCATGAGGTAAGTCACCCTATGTGTTTAGTACCCTAGTACTTCATGAGGTAAGTCACTCCATCAGGTAGGTCATCCTATGTGTTTAGTACCCTAGTACTTCATCAAGTAGGTCACTATGTATTTAGTACCCTAGTACTCCATCAGGTAGGTCACCCTATGTGTTTAGTACCCTAGTACTTCATGAGGTAGGTCACCCTATGTGTTTAGTACCCTAGTACTTCATGAGGTAGGTCACCCTATGTGTTTAGTACCCTAGTACTTCATGAGGTAGGTCACCCTATGTGTTTAGTACCCTAGTACTTCATCACGTAGGACACCCTATGTGTTTAGTACCCTAGTACTCCATCAGGTAGGTCACCCTATGTGTTTAGTACCCTAGTACTTCATCAGGTAGGTCACCCTGTGTGTTTAGTACCCTAGTACTTCATCAAGTAGGTCACCCTATGTGTTTAGTACCCTAGTACTTCATCAGGTAGGTCACCCTATGTGTTTAGTACCCTAGTACTTCATCAAGTAGGTCACCCTATGTGTTTAGTACCCTAGTACTTCATCAGGTAGGTCACCCTATGTGTTTAGTACCCTAGTACTTCAACAGGTAGGTCACCCTATGTGTTCAGTATCCTAGTACTTCATCAGGTAGGTCACTCTACAACCTGTTTATTACTTCATCTGATACATCTACTTTCCCTGTTTTCTCTTATTTTTTTTATTTTTTTTATTAAGTTGGACAACCCCTTTAAAATTGTATTCTTTATAAGATTTCTACAAGACTGCTTATTTCAGAAGCGGCAAAAAGTCTTGCAAACACCGTGGGGAATAGTCTCGGCTCTCTGTTTTTATCCTTCATGTGTAGATTTAGTGCTCATGTAAAGTCCAAGCTGCTGTACTTCTCTACAGGCAAATTACAGACTGCACTGCCCCTTCATAGAAGGGCCAAACCATGCCAAAAAACGGCTGTAAAATCAGCCCAATCCTGCTTACTCAGCTCATCGTCCGTGAGTCACAGCGTTCTGCAGTCATTTTCTTGCTCTTATTAGGACACAACTCGCCCTAATAAAGATACAGATATATACATATATATATATATATATATATTATATATATATATATACACACACATCACACACACACATATACACACACACACTTTTGCTATTTTGCTGCTTGGACTCATCACGTTTCCCGTCCCATCAGCCGAGAAAGAGCTGCTAATGTGGTTTTTGGAACCCGCTAATGGCGAGCGCCCCAGACACGCAGATTGGGAGGGCGATGCTTTCATGAGCTTGTTCTAGAATCTGTGAGAGAAACAATAACCGGTGTTAATGGAATTTAGTTCTCAATGGCCGGGCTAATCTAACCTGTATAGAGATGGAGAGACGCAGGGCGGGCGGCCCGGCAGGCGCAGTGACGGGTAATCAGGCGGCTTATCGACGCCGACACTCTGATCACAGCGCTCACACTGCAGCCAACAAAGGGAAAAAACTGCTTATATGGAAATTGGTGTCCTGCGCCCACTTGATCTTAAAAGCTTGATGTTTATGCCCCATACGTGGCGAGAAAGGTAATGGAGTCTAAGCAGGTGGATTAACAAGGCGAGGACGCTGCTAAACACTGGACAACGGTGATCACACATCACTACCAGGATAATCCAGGGTTTCCCACTAAATACCCCATTAATGAATTATGGGCCTGATGTATGTAAACTGTGTAGGTCTAAAATTCACTTTTTTGCCCATAGCAACCAATCAGAGCTCATAGGCACCAATCGGAGCTCATAGGCACCAATCAGAGCTCATAGGCACCAATCAGAGCTCATAGGCACCAATCAGAGCTCATAGGCACCAATCAGAGCTCTTAGCCACCAATCAGAGCTCTTAGCCACCAATCAGAGCTCTTAGCCACCAATCAGAGCTCTTAGCCACCAATCAGAGCTCCCCTTTCATTTTTCCAGAGCACCATAGGAAATGAGAGGGGCGCTCTAATTGGTTGCTATGGGCAACAAAGTGAATTTTAGACCTAGACAGTTTTCATACATGTGGCCCTATGAATTAAAGGGGTTGTGTAGGATTTTAAAAAACAACAGCACCACCTTTGTCACAGGATGTCCCTGGTACTGCAGCTCAGCCTCATTCAATTCCAATGGAGCTGAGCTGCAGTACCAAGCCCCTCCTGTGATACAGGTGGTGCTATGTTTTAAAGAAGGCGGCCATGTTTTTCTCATCCTGGACAACCCCTTTAACACCTCAAGCCGAACGCCTGAAAAGTAGTTAATGACCAGAACATTTTTTTAGTTTTTGCCTCCTTGCGTTTCAACAGTTGTAATTTTTTGATTTTTTCAATGACGCAGTTGTATGAGGCCTCGATTTATTCTGGACAAGTTGTACTTTTTAGTGGAAAAGTTTAAGTTCACTTATAAATAATTGCAGAATTTTTTTAAAATTTAAAAAAATATTTATTTTTTTACATCATTCACATTTCACACTTAACTTGTTAGATTAATTCTACAGTTTATTACGGTCATGTGGATACATAATATGTGTAGTTTTTTGTATGTGTAATGTATGCACAATTATTTTTTATTAAATATTTATTTTTATTTTATTATTTATTTAATTTTTTTATTTTTGACACTATGCTTTTTTACTTTTTTTATTTAATAAATCCCATGAAGGGATAATTACTTTACTGTTTTCTTTTTTTTTTTTTTTTTCAATTTGCAATGTATTAGCATATTCATATATACTAACACATTATAATCTGTGACAGTTTGATCCAGGCAGCGCAGCACACAATCAGCCCTGATCGCTGGCTTCTTACACAGACAGTCCTGGGGCTACTCTAGGTCCCCAGGGCTGACTGTGCAGCCGTTCCCCGGGCTCTGTCGGGTCACTGGAATCCCGATCACCCGACAGAGCAGAGGAAAGCCCTTTGATTGCGCTGTGGTGATGAACTGCGGCAATCAAAGGGTTAAAGGGGTTGTCTCACTACACTGATTCATCTCACCTCAGTCCTGTTTTGTTGGTTTCATTTTGATTTCAGGGACGTGTTTACTGACTTCCACTAGGCTGCAGTAGAAGCCAGGTCTGTAGCTATAGCAACCAGTGCTGGCAGCCTATCAGGAGCGATTGAACAGGTCTGTAGCTATAGCAACCTGAGGAGCTGATGCAGCCCATACAAGAGGGGATATCTCAGAATAGGTAGGACACTGTTAATGGACACATATTGTAAAGTGAATTGTTTTTGCAAGATCTTTAACATAAAAAGCCATCCTTGTAGTGAGACAACCCCTTTAAGCGCCGGGGTGCGGAGGTTTCCCTTTACAGAGGCTGCGCTGGGAACAGGGCTGTGTAGTACAGCCCTATTGCTAGTGCTGCGGCGGGTGCCGCAATCCCCGGTGTCTGCAGCGACGTCAAAAGACGGTGGGCGGTTGTGAAGCAGTAAAAGGTGTTTTCTTACCACACTGATTCTCTTTAAACATGTAGGGAAAGGGAAATAAAGACTATTACCAAATACACTGCTGTTCTGATTTTGTTTTCTTTAGGAGATGGAGAAGATCTTATCTTCTGCTTTTTTTTTTTTAGGGTACATCCAGAAGAGTAAAATGTACTCATTCGATTTTCTTATTGAAGACTGACGCGGTTTTCAACGAGTATTTCATGTATATTTTAGGTTGTATATTTTTTTCCCAAGAGGATTTACAGTCAGAAAACAAGTCCCATTCAGGTCTATGGTGTAATGGACACGGACCCGCACATGCGCAGTGTATGAACTACAAGGCGTCTTATCTATTGAGGTCAATGGGGATGATTTACTTTCTGTTTTAGACGAGTATTTTACCTTGGAATCCGCATGGATTCGGACTTGAATTACTCGTCATGTGGACAAGGCCTTGCACAAGCTTCCTTAGGTTATCAAGCATCTCTCTCTGCTCTTATTGCTCCTGTCCGACCATGGTGAGGTCACTCCCTGCTGCGTATTATCTCCACCACAGGACCCTGTTCATCTAGGTCACCAACAAATTTTAACCCTCTAGAGCTCTGTAGCCTTGTGTCCTGCTGTTTAGACCCCTCCACCACCAATGTCCCTCTAAGGCTAGGTCTGCACTGCATAGGAAAAAAAACTTGTTGGAAACCAAATTCGAAAAACCAGTATTTTGTCAGTTTTTTGTCTAAATCAGCTGGGTTTCCAGTTTTCTGGGTGGTTTTTAGTTTAGGTTTTTGGCGTTTTTCTTTTGGGCGGTTTTTCAACCAAAAAGGTAGGGACCTATATGCCTTGCTTAAAAACGTGGGCAGTTTTTCAGCAGAACCGCACCAAAAACTGTCCAGCTGCTTACATAGACTTCAATAGTACATTTTCTGCTGGCAGATTTCACATGTTCCTAAAACCGCCGGCGCCAAAAAACTACTGGAAAGAAATGACCCGTCTAAACTACAAGTCGTTTAATGCATTGAAGTCTATGTGAACTACGTTCCACCAGATTTTCAGTGGTTTCTAAATACAAAAACCGCCCAAAATCCGACATAAAATCTGTGATGTGTAGACATAGGATATAACAGGCAAACCAGGAAAAGCAGAGCTGAAATGTTAGTCAATGCTGTAGACCCGCCCCCAGCCTGAACAGGAAGTAGGGGCCTGAAGCTGTAGAGCCGCCCCACAGCCTGAACAGGAAGTGGGAGCCTGAAGCTGTAGAGCTCCCCCCCACAGCCTGAACAGGAAGTGGGAGCCTGAAGCTGTAGAGCTCCCCCCCACAGCCTGAACAGGAAGTGGAAGCCTGAAGCTGTAGAGCCGCTCGCAGCCTGAACAGGAAGTGGGAGCCTGAAGCTGTAGAGCCGCCCGCAGCCTGAACAGGGAGTGGGGGCCTGAAGCTGTAGAGACGCCCCCAGCCTGAACAGGAAGTGGGAGCCTGAAGCTGTAGAGCCGCCCGCAGCCTGAACAGGAAGTGGGAGCCTGAAGCTGTAGAGCCGCTCGCAGCCTGAACAGAAAGTGGGGGCCTGAAGCTGTAGAGCCGCCCGCAGCCTGAACAGGGAGTGGGGGCCTGAAGCTGTAGAGCTCCCCGCAGCCTGAACAGGAAGTGGAAGCCTGAAGCTGTAGACCTGCCCACAGATTGAACAGGAAGTGGGAGCCTGAAGCTGTAGACCTGCCCACAGATTGAACAGGAAGTGGGAGCCTGAAGCTGTAGAGCCGCCCGCAGCCTGAACAGGTAGTGGGTGCCTGAAGCTGTAGAGTCGCCCCCAGCCTGAACAGGAAGTGGAAGCCTGAAGCTGTAGAGTCGCCCCCAGCCTGAACAGGAAGTGGAAGCCTGAAGCTGTAGACCTGCCTACAGACTGAACAGGAAGTAGGAGCCTGAAGCTGGCTAATAAGAGCAGGGCCTGTGAAACATCATGGAGCCCCCCTTTAAATTTTAAATGGAAACTGCCCACAGTGGAGAAACTCAAACTTCTGAAACGGACATCTTACCGTGGGAAACATGTTCAAGGCGAGCTAGGTACCCACAATCCACTGCTTCAAATCTGTCAATAATTACCTGGGAGTTTGCCGTAAATCAAAAGTCAGAACAATGGTCATGAAGGCAAACACACGAACGTGTTTATGGACGTTGCTTCACAGCGCGCAGCAGAGAGGTTTGGCAGTGGTAGCGGCGGCACTGCAGCTTCTTCCAGGAGTTCACTCCTTACAATTATACAACCTCGGGGCAGAGCACATTTTTCCTACGTGGGCTGACATTTTGGATATCAAAAGCAGAAACGATGAGGCTGTAACGTTCCGTTTTAGCGAGGAATAAGGCTCAGACGGACGGCAGGACACACAGGATCCTCTAACTGTGGGAGCACAAAGGTCCGTGCAGAACCCAAAGCGACAGGAGGTTTCAGTCGACTGTTTACCAAGTCGCTTACCTTTTTTACGTTGGAGGCAATCAAGCAATAAGAAGAATGGTTGCAAATATGAATACAGCCCTCAAATCAATTGAAAGTGCAGAGTTCTAGATTAATACCTGATGTACAATTCCTTGGTATATTTCAAAGTAACAACACACTACAGTGGCCACTAATTCACAATGGTCTCGGGACACAATGGGCGACATATAAGCCCCGTTCACCATATTTTTAACCAGGCGCACTCCATTATCAGGCGCATTTGTAACGCGCCTTATTTCGGGGGGTGTGCGGGAGGCGGGGCGCACTAGAACCACACGAAGCTATAGATTTATAGATTCAGTACAGCAAATCCAAGCGCATTACTGCTGGAACAGGTAGAGCACTTTAAATGTGGTTTACCCGAGCCACAATTGACGTTTCTGCGCTAGAATGCGCTTGCACACGACTCTCCATTCTGTTCTATGGGAGTTGCGAGTGATGGACATGTCCCCCACTCGTGTCAGTCAGGCATTACCATCAAATTTAGTTTTCACGTATTTAGAAATATTACGTGACCTATCTTATGGATTTAAAAAAAATTTTTTTGGGGGGGGAGAGGGAGGGGGTATTTTATAATATAGATTTTTTTGGGGGAGGGGGTATTTATAATATAGATTTTTTTGGGGGAGGGGGAGGGGGTATTTTATAATATATATATATTTTTTTTTAAAGGTCCCCAATGTTCATAACTTCCCGCTTTGGCTCTGTGAGCTCCGATAGCACAGCAGTGAGAATTACATGGCGGGTCTCTTCTGGGCCTACTAAAGGCCTGCGATTTGTAAGGGCATGTCCCCACTGCACAGGTTTTCTGCCTGAAAAACATTCAACATTAAAGAGAACCTGTCACATAGATTATGCCCCCCTTGCTGAGGGCAGAACAAGCTAGTGTCAGACCTGCTGTTCCCAGCACTGTGCCCCTTATTCTGTAAGATGCAGCAGTTTTAGAGCATTTACCCCTCAAATCTTATTTATGAGTAGGCTAGCCCCGCCCACCAAAGGCTAGCTCCGCCCACTGACAGTTATTCACCTGTTTCTACCTATTCAAAGAAATAGGTTTGTCAGTTGAGGTGGGCGGGGCTAACCTCAGATGGGCGGGGTTTGAAAAAAACTGACTCTCTGAAGGACTCTTAGAATGACTCTTCTGGCTGAAAACTGCAGATTTGAGCATTAAATACACGAAAGCTACAGCATCTTACAGAATAAGGGACACAGCGCTGGAAACAGCAGGTCTGACACTAGCTTGTGCTGTCCTCAGCCAGGGGGACATAATCTATGTGACAGGTTCCCTTTAACATTCTTCCGTCCAGTTTTCAGACGGAATATGTGCAAGTGACAAACACACACACACACACACACACTAAACCGACTGGTATTAGTCCTCTGCTGTGTAAACGGCCCCGAAGTGTGACAAGTGTGAAAAAAGCTGGAATTCCCCCAGTCCAGAATTAGATGAAACCTTTATCCTTTCACATATTGCTTTTGTCATCCAGTCTAATCTTTATCGAGAACTGTCCACAGAACAATAGTGGAATCATTAAGGGGTTAATCATTGTAGTGAGAAAGCCCCTTTAATTCTAATGGGTATGGTTTCTCTTTGGGGATACCGCCATCTGGCACAGGGAGTCGTTCAGGCAATGCACACTGGGGAACAAGTATGGAGATCAGTTGTCCTCCAGAAAGAAGAAAACTTGTCTATAGGTAGTGACTCTAAGGGGATGTTCACACGGCTTAAAATGGGCCGTATTTCGGTCCGTAATTACGCGCCGGAGTGCGCTAATTACGGGCTGAAAACGGCCCATTCATTACAGTAATTCACAGTTCTCATAGAGAACTATGGATTACGTCTCCTCTCGGGGAGATAATTGACATGTCACTTTCTAGTGGCGTATACGCGCTGCTAGCAGTGATTGTCTATGGGCCGGCGAAGTGCCGGCCCCCCGCTCACTCCCCCGCTCCCCGCCCCCTTCCACACGGCGTAATTGCGGGGCGTAATTACGTCCCGCAATTAAGCCGTGTGAACATAGCCTAAGGGGATGTTCACACGGCGTTTTGGGATATGTTTTTGGATCCGTGTTTGGATCCGAAAATCGCTTCCCAAAACGCTGCGTCCATCGGATCCTAAACGGATTCAACACTTATCCAACATGCAGCTGCGTGCTTGGATGTGTGTTGGATGAAGCAGGATCGCACCCTATCATATTAAATAGGGCTCCTGCTGCGTCTCCGGTTATCTTCACATGATGTACTGCAGCGCGTACAGTACATCGTGTGTTTCGGGAGCTTGCTCTAATATGCAGCCCGCCGGCCCCATTGACATTCATTACTCGCGGTGCGTATTCGCCGCAAGTAATTGACATGTCACTTATCTCCCCGCGCGTACAATACGATCGGGGAAGGGGGCGAATCCACTTTCTAGAAACATGGATTACCGTTTTTTGGCGGCATCTCACCTTTTTTAAGCCAAATCGCCCGCGAAAGACCCCTGTAACAAGCTTTTGGGAAGGGAAATTTAAAGCATCGCTGAACCCCGTGGGGTTTTAAATTAACATTGCTGTCTGTTGCGCGCGTGGGGGTCCGAAGAGGGATCCAAACACCACAAAAAGCGATGTGCACGGAGAAAAACCACGCTGGGGAACTACCTAGTAAAGATTTGAACCATGTTTTACACCAGGTCTCCTGCCCGATTTCCCGGATCCACTTTCGAGCCCTTTTAGGGGGAGAGAAAAAGACAGCCCGGGCGGCGACCTGGTGCCCCGACCTTTTTTTTTCTCAGTCGGTCTGATATTTCTTAACATTTGGGCGGAACACAGATAAACCGGCGCTACGGGTTTCCAGAAAATGAGGAGCACATAAAAGGCCTGCCATGGCCCGGGGGCTGCTTTAGGAAAAAATTTTGGGGGAAAACGCTGCTCCCAGGTTTGGCTGCATCTCCATGAAAGGCTCTATCCACGGAAAGCGAGCACTACTCCAAACCTGCGCTGTTATGTGGGGAGGAATTAGAACAGAATGTGAAGTAGCTTAAGCTAAATACAAGGTCAGCCCCTCATTAACCCCTCGCCGGCCCCGGGCCATGTTCCGTGGTCCCCTGACGTAAGTATGTTTTTCGTGCAATGTCAAGGCCTCTGCGCTGTATAAACAGGGGAGTGTTGTTTTTCCTACTCGGGGCCAGGACACCAGAGCAATAACAAATGTCAGCCGGTTAACCCGTGGCCGGCCCGGTCACAGCTTCACTTCATCCTTAAAGGGGTTGTCTCACTCCATTGATTCATCTCGCCTCAGTCCTGTTTTCTTGGTTTCATTTAGAATTCAGGGGGGTTTTCGGGCTTCTACTGGGCGCAGTAAAAAGCCGGTTCTTTTGCTATAAGCAACCATTGGCTTTTGGGGGAAAAAGGGGTTTTCCTACCCCAGGGGAGACGAAATAAAGGTCTGTAGCTATAGCGCCATGCGGCAGTCTATCAGGAGAGCAAACGGGTCTGTAGCTATGCACCAGTGCGGCATCTACGGGAGAGACTGAACATCTGTAGCTATAGCAGCCGTGCTGGGGCCAAAAGTTTCCCTTTAAACATGCAGACTTTGAACGTCTGTAGTTCCCGTAAAGGGGGGAAAAAAGTCGTGTTTGAAAATTTTTCCTATCAGGAAGATTTGAACGGTCTGTAGCTATAGCAACCTGAGGAGCTGATGCACCCATACAAGAGGGATATCTGGGAATAGGCGGGGACACTGTTAAGGGACACATTTTGCAAAGGCTTGTTTTTGCAGATTTTTCCCATAAAAAGGTCTTGTATGAACAACCCTTTTAAAAAGTTTCATTAACCTCATAAAATTACGACCATCGGGGGAGTACAACACCGGCGCGGGAAAGATCCCCAGCAAAAAAAATAGGGGGTATTACGGCCTGCCCCTCCTTAGGTTTGTACAAGGGTCCGGGGGGGGGCACCAAAAGGGTTAATGTATTTTGCACCCACCGGGGTTTTCGGGACCAAACACGTGGGGGGTTAGAGAACAGTAAATAGTTGGGCTGTTCTATTTAGTTAGTGGTCTGGGGATACTGTGAGCACCGGGTAGTTGCTGCTCCGCAGCTGTTCAGTCTGGCTGTAATCTGATTTCTTAAAGCTCCTCAGGACGTGTTCAGAAATAAAACACATTCTTTGTTGGGCTTTTTTTTTTTTTTTTTTTTAAGAAATGCACAGATCCTCGCACAGAATGTATAATTTTAGAGTGCCGCCTTAGGGTATTACCGAGTTTTTTTTGGGTCTAAAAACGCATCCAAAACGGGGCTTGGTTTGGGGTGCGTTTTTGGGTGCAGCGGTCCACCCATAGTTTTTAAGAATTGGCAGGGAAAAAATACTTTGGGGGGATCCGAAAGTGCATCAGAAAGGACGCGTGAGTCCCCTCGGCATCACATGTCTAAAAGCTGACGTGTTTTTCTTGCAAGCATGTAAAATCACCCCTGCTCATTTTTAGATGATGTTTGGGTCCCCAAAAGAAGATCCAAACCACATCATAAACGTATGTTCACCAGAAAAAAACCTAATGCCCCTCAGGACTAGTGTTGATCGAACTGTTCTAGAAAAGTTAAGTTCTAGTAGAACTCCTTAAATTTTTAGAACTTGAACCAAACATTTTACTGTTTAGTTTGACACGCCATTTTTCAGCCTTTCTGCATTTTGGGGCCCTCCCCTCAAGAGGGCACAGAGAAGTCAAAAATGTCTCGCTGAGGTATTGTCTCTCATTTGGGGCAAAATACTGACCCCTTTATAATTTTCACTGGCCTTTGAACGCCCTTTTTACCCTCTTTACGGACAACGCCTTGTTTTAGATAGCCTTTCCCTCCATAGACACAATAGTTTGGGGTTTGTATGGCTGGGTGCATCTTTCCCCCCCCCCAAAGTGTTTTTGGGACATTTTTGGGGGTCACTAAGAAAGTTCTTTCACACGGCTGATTGAAAGCGTAATTGCGGGGCGGATTTCGCCCGCAATTACGCCGTGGGGGCTAGGCAGCGGGGGGGGCCGGGAGCTCGCCGCCCCCCAAACATTTATTATCCACGGCGCGTTCCCGCGGGGGAATGTTTTGTACTTTCTCCCGCCGCAGTATTTCGCAAAGGGGGGAGGGACGGAATCCCAGTTCTCTATGAAAACGTGTTACCGTAAAGATGGACGGTTTCCGCCATAATTTCGCGCAGTCGGGCAAATTACGGGCTGAATCCATCCCAAAATAACCTGTGAAGATCCTAACCTCCATACAGGATAAATTAAAAGAGGGCCTTGGATTTGCAAAAACTACTTGGTGCCCAAAAGTTCATTTTTTTCAGTTTTGGGGTTCAGTAAATTGTTTAAACCCCCTACCAAAAACCCCAGGTTTAAAGGGGCTTTTTGGCCCCCCAGATCGGCCCCATAGCGCGCTACCCGTGCCCTCCAAAATACGCCCTGCTTGCAACTGTCCCATTTTTTTCAGTTAGCCCTTGAAAGGAATGAATATTTTTCAGCCTGTAATTTTTTCTGTTACTCTTAAGCCAAAAATTTTTTTTCATTAAGTTGTTCCACGTACCCGTTACTTTATGGGGGGTTTTAATTCCAGCTTTCCCCCCCTGTAAGTTTAAAAAATTAAAACCAAAAAATCTTCTCCCCTTTACTTTAATGGGACCGAGTTCTAGTTTGAAAAGAACCACGAAACCAACCACAAAAGTTTCGAATTGGATCTTATTACTGCTTGCTTTCATTTTAAAAATGCAGAATTAAAAAACATTCTTTGTTGTTGTTTTTTTTTTTCTTTTTCTTTTTTAAAGCACGCACTCCGGTCCTCGTACAGAATGTATCCGAGCACGGAGTGCCGCCTTTATCGCAGCGAGTCACCGCCAAACTGTGAGTACAAAGCAATCAGAGATGACTAACCCACTGCCCTATAAAACGGCCCGTCCAAACAGGTTTGTGCTCCGTTTGCCCTATTTAGACCCCTGACAACACCTCAAAGTATAAGAGGCCAGCCTCCCTAAACATTAAAGCCCTGGTGGGCCCGTAAACTGCGTCACCCGTAAAGCAGTCTATAAAGGAGTCGTAAATACTTTAAAGGGCGCTCCACAAATTTAGTTTTCACTATCTACAAACAAAAAGGGGCATCAATGGGTTTATTTTTAAATAAATGTGTTTTGGGGGTTTTTTTTAAAATTATAATTTTTTTACGTCCCTGAGTACAGGCTTCCTTTTTCGTCGATTTTCCTCGTGATCTCCGATAGCACAGCAGTGAGCGCTGCATGGCGGGTCTCTTCCAGGCCTACTAAAGGCCTTAGAGGTGTAAGTGTTATCAGCAGGACCTGCTAAGTGTGAAAAAAGCTGGAATCCCCCCCAGTCCAGAATAAGATGCATCAATTATCCTTTCACATATTGTTCTGGTCATTGCCCTTTGATCTAGTCTAATCTTTATCTAGAACTGTCCACAGAACAATAGCATGATCATTAAGGTGTTAAAAGCTAAATTATTGTAGTTAGAAAACCCCTTTAATTCTAATGGGTATGGTTTCTCTTTGGGGATACCGCCATCTGGCACAGGGAGTCGTTCAGGCAATGCACACTGGGGAACAAGTATGGAGATCAGTTGTCCTCCAGAAAGAAGAAAACTTGTCTATAGGTAGTGACTCTAAGGGGATGTTCACACGGCGTTTTGGGATATGTTTTCAGATGCGTGTTGGATCCGAAAATCGCTTCCCAAAACGAAGAATTCTTTATCCTTTCACATATTGCTCTTGTCATTGCCCTTTGATCTAGTCTAATCTTTATCGAGAACTGTCCACAAAACAGGGTATGTGCTGAGTCCGTGTGTACATACGTTATTAGATGTGTATTTGGATCAGTCTAAATGGACCCAAAGGCGTGTCTAACAATGAGCAGTGTGGTTGTACATTGCTTACAATGTAAAACGCGCATTGGCGTTCACACGAGTGATCCCCGATGCCTGTTTACTTGCATCTTTTGGATCCGTTCAAAGAATTGTCATGTTAATTCTTGATCCGAAAGACGCAGCAGGAGTCCTATTTAAGACTATAGGGTGCGATCCTGCTGCAGCCATCACGCATCCAAAGAGGCACCTGCGTGTTGGATGCATTTTGGATCCAACTGACGCTGCGTTTTTTTATGCAATTTTCAGATCCAAAAACGCTGTGTGAACATACCCTAAGTGTTCTCAGCAGGACCTGCTAAGTGTGAAAAAAGCTGGAATCCCCCCCAGTCCAGAATAAGATGCATCAATTATCCTTTCACATATTGCTTTGTCACCCCCCCTTTTTGTCTGTCTAATCTTATTAGAACTGCCCCAAGAAAAATAGCGGGTATTGTGTCCCAGCATTTTTATTTTTAAATATCAGCGCTAGAAAAGGGAAAAAAAAATTTTTTCCAGACATTTTGGTTTCCCCCTTTTTGATAAAAGAGCCCCTTTTAAAAAGGGGGTCAAAAAAAAAGGGGAATTCCCCCCTTTTGCCTTCTCATTCGGCAGTCCTCACTCCCTAATGAACAGGAGTTTCATACAGAGCCCTTGCTAGAAGCCGCTCCAGTGATGGTGAGTGAAGTTTAGCACCTGATGAAGAGAACAGAATCTGTATGATTTTCGGCAGACAACCAGCACTTTCCTGGATTCTTGAATTTTTACCCTACAGAGGCGGCCTTCGTCTCGTATTTGGATGCAGGTTAGCCCAATCCAAATGTTTTTCAGATTCCCCCAACTGCGGTCCTGCCACGTAGGGCCCCCTGCGCAGGAAACACCCCTTTTTGGCTTCCCAGCTCATTTCCCATAATGCCTTGTGATACGCAGATGCTTGGTAATGGGCAAAAGGGCAATTTCAAAACTCTACACACCTATCAAGTGCTCTCTTCAAAGAGAGATATTCCCCTTTCTGAGCCACTCATTGCCTCCCACCCAGTCAGCAAGCTCTGCACTACACTGATGAGGGGCAAAACCCAGAAACGCGGGTTGCGATGACGTTTCTGGTTTTGGCAAATTTTTCCCTTTTTGCTTCTTAAAGGGTTGTCCCCCCCCGGGGTTTCAAAGAATGCATGAAAGAATTCTCTGTCCTTCCTGGTTCTTTTCTTTTTTGCATAAGCTCCTTGTTTACAGCTACTTGTGCTTTCAGATGCTAATTAGTTTTTACTTTCAAACTCTCCAAGGATTCTTTTTGACCCCCAAAACAAAAGCCCTAATTAAGAGTGTTTACTGAGATAAATCAAGTTTTTTTATTCTGGGCACCCGGCATGACTGACAGGCAAACCCTGTGTAGGGACCACTCTCTGTTTCTCATTGAACAAACCCCCGGGGAGATTTTTTTACAGGTGGGTTTTTAAGGGAACTAAAATCCCATGGGTAAAAAAATTATTTTTCTCTTTAGGGAAAAAGGGAACAATCAATATATTTGGAAATGTCTTTATTTTGTGTTCCTACAATTTGGAAAGTTTCTTTTTACGGACAACCCCCTTTTAAAAATTTAGTGAACGAAGCAATTTGAGGATTTGTTAATCCAATTGAGGGCCTTGAGCTTTTTTCCCGCTCCTTTCCCATAATGCCTTGTATATGCAGATTTTAGTTTTGAGGGCAAAAAAGCAGTCTCAAAAATTACCCAAAATTAAATGGGGGCCCTCCCCAAGGAAAGAATTCCCTTTTCAGGAAAACAAATCGTGGGGCACAAAGCTACAGAGCAGTGGTCGAGTCCAACCCAGTGACATGAAAACTGATAGACAAGGGAAAACCCCCTTTTTAAGTGTTCAAATGATACAGCGCTTTTTGGGGGGTTGGATGAGGCAACCATTACCTTAAAGGGGTTTTCCTCAGGATTGTGTTTTTATGTTAAGTCTTGCAAAAACAAGTCACTTGGCAATATATGTCCATTAACAGTGTCCTACCTATTCCTAGATATTCCCTCTTGTATGGGCTGCATCAGCTCCTTAGGTTGCTATAGCTACAGACCTGTTTGATCTATTCTGATAGGCTGCCAGCACTGGTTGCTATAGCTACGGGACCGGGTTATCTCCCTGATTGGGCCCTTCCAGCCTGATTCGCAAGAAACGGGACCTGGTTCTTAGGGAAACCCTTAAACCCTTCACCGTGAAACCCCATGTTTTGGTCCAACCTAAACAAGTCTGTGTTGCCTGAAGAGCGAGTCTCCTGTACAACTGACAAAAGGTCTAGTGACCACTTCAGTGCCTGCTGAGCAATTTAAAGTAACATCCTTAAAAATACTCCAAAGGAACGCTGAAAATAATAGAACATAGAATTAGAAACCTCTGCAGATCCCAATTGCACAGTGCGTCCCCAGCGAAATCAGCCTTACTGCAAAGTCAGCAGAGTTAATTCTATGTAACATCGCATTATCCACCACACATAGACGCAGTCTCATTTTTAGTTTTAACATGTATTATTGTAAAAAGTATTTGGTACAAAACTTGCCTCATTACATAAGCCTTAAAAACAATGAATGACCAGGTAAGGAAGCCAAAGAAACTGTTCAGGGAGGGGGAGCTTGGAAGGGTTTTAAAAAACTCTGTGATATATTAGGGTTATAGATTTGGGAGAGAAGCTGAGCTCTGTGATATATAGGGTTATTGATAAAGGAGAGGAAACTGAGCTCTGTGAATATAGGGTTTTTATGATAGAGGAGAGAAAGCTGAGCTCTGTGATATATAGGGTTATATGATAAGGAGAGGAGCTGAGCTCTGTATATTAGGGTTAATGATAAGGAGAGGAGCGGCGCGCTGTGATATATAGGGTTATATGATAGAGGAGAGAAGCTGGCTCTGTGATATATATGGGTATTATGAAAATTGGAGAGGAAGCTGAGCTCTGTGATATATAGGGTTAAAATGATAGAGGGAGAGGAGCTGAGCTCTGTGATATATAGGGATAAATGATCTGTTTTAGGGAAGAGGAAAAATGAGATCTGTGATATATAGGGTTATATGATAGAGGAGAGAAACTGGCTCTGTGAATTATTATAAGGGTGATATGATAGAGGAAGAGAAGGGGGGAGCTCTGTGATATATTTGGGTTATATGATAGAAGAAGCTGACTCTGTGATATTTTAGGGTTTTGGGGAATTATGAATAGGGAGGAGGGGGAGAGCTAAGCTCTGTGATATATAGGGTTTTTATTGGGTAGAGGAAAGAAGCTTATCCTTGTGATTATAGGGTTATATGATAGAGGAGAGAAGCTGATCTCTGTGATATATAGGGTTATATGATAGAGGAAAGACGCTTATCTCTGTGATATGTGGGTTTATATGATTTGAAGCAGGATTTCCAACTGAAGAGTAGAGTAACGTCTGATAGGACTACTTATGAGAAAAACTGTTGACTTAAAGGGAACCTGTCACATAGGTTATTCCCCCCTTGCTGAGGGCAGCACAAGCTAGTGTCAGACCTGCTGTTTCCAGCGCTGTGCCCCTTATTCTGTAAGATGCTGCAGTTTTCATGTAGTTAATGCTCAAATCTGCAGTTTTCAGACAGAAAAGTCATGAAAGCCCCGCCCACTTCAACTGATAAACCTATTAAAATGAGAATAACTGTCAGTAGGCGGGGCTAGCCTTTGGTGGGCGGGGCTAACATCTACTCATGAATAAGATTTGAGCATTAAATGCTCTAAAATTACAGCATCTTCCAGAATAAGGGACACAGCGCTGGAAACAGCAGGTCTGACACTGGCTTGTGCTGCCCTCAGCAAGGGGGGGCATAACCTATGTGACAGGTCCCCTTTAAGGGCTCTCGAGGTCTCGTATCAGTGTGCACACAGAGCAAACTGTCAATCACCATAGGTCGGTGGGGTAAGTAGTATTCTCACTTGATCTTTTGGGATTTTCTCTGCTTTTGCTGCAAAAATCCTGTTCTCAGATAGGGAAGCAGAAGCACCTGACCGCTTCCCTTTAGGAGACCGGCACATGGACTTTGTGCCGGTTGCTGTGTCCAGGAACACTATGTGACGCCAGCAGTGCACAGCTCATGGCTTCATGTCACAAGACTTCATTATTTCCTCCACAAAAACGGAGCAATCACGTCGGACGGTTTCCTCCAAAACTCAATTATATAAAAGTTAGAATTAAAAGCGCACGACCTGAGGAGAGCTTACTGCCAACTACAGAAAAGACCCGTCCAGCCAAAACGCTGCCCCCTCACACCCGCTGTTGCGCTGTTCATAACGCCTTCATCTTCTGTGAGGCACAGGAGCCACACGGCCTTCACTCCCCTCTGACTTCCCCTCTGTGGACTCGTACGACTGTTCTCTTCCAGACCCACGATGGACCCAAGAAGTATTATCAGCAGGACCCAATTAGTGAATAAACCCTCCTCCTCACTGCACAAAGAGATTAACCCATTATCCTTTCATGTATTGTTTGTCGTTGCCTTGTTGGTCTACTCCAGGCATCCTCCAACAGCTGTTGGGAAACTAACTCCCATCATGCATTTATATCCTCTACAACAGTGAGAATGATGGGAGTTGTAGTTTTCCAACAAATGGAGGGCCGCAGTTTGAGGATGCCTGGTAATCTATCCCTGTCCAGAGAACCCTAGAACTATCATTACCAACCATTTGAGACTACGTGTAGATAAGCTCTTCTCACAGCACCAGCAGTAAAGTGAGATTAGTTTGCCCTGCCATTCAGGAGCTTTATCTCTTCACTATCACAGCAAGATTTTTTTTATAGCATTTTTAATTGCATAGGACTACCAAAATAAACACTGCCCTGTCATTCAGGAGCTTTATCTCTTCAATATTATAGCAAGAGAAGGCAAGATTTTGATAGAATTTTTAATTGCATAGGACTACCAAAATAAAAACTGCCCTGCCATTCACAAACTTTATCACTTCAATATTATAGCAAGAGAAGGCAAGATTTTGATAGAATTTTTAATTGCATAGGACTACCAAAATAAATACTGCCAAAATTTTAAAAAAAAAAAAAAAAAAAAAGTTTTCCAGAAATATATATTTTTTACCAAACCAAAAAAACACCTTTCTAATTGAATTGTCCCTTTAAGTGAAGGATAATATAACACCAATTTATAGATTTTATTTGCCCCCCTTTAGCATGGAGAGGTGCAGATATCAGTCAAATAAAGCATTTTTTTATCCAGTGTCATTGTGTATTCATACCATGTTTTCAACAAGGAGCTCTCATTCAACTCTGTCAATATTTCAACGGGATCCGATGGGCGCTGGATTATTAGGGCACATCCATACAAAGAAAATGCACTTAAGAGGAAAAATGGTTCTAAAACATAACTTTTAATTATAACAAGGTAAAACTATGAAAAAGTGCGACATCTCTAATCTAGAAAAGGGACTAACGGACCCTCGAAAAAGAAGCCATAGGTTATCCTAATGAGCTATTACACCCCTACCTACACAAGAAGGGACAGGAGGCAGACCCCGATAAGGGCGTTCCTGTCAGCAACCTGACCCTATAAAAATCCTATGGTCACATGCACACAAGTAAAATTTACATGTCAGATTCTACTATTGAAAACCCAGTTGGGAAGGGAGTATTTCATGTGGATTTAGGCTACGTTCACACGGCTTAAAATGGGACGTATTTCAGTCCGTGATTATGCGCCGTAGTGCGCACATTACGGCTGCCATACGTCCCAGTAACTACGGTAATCCACAGTTCTCATAGAGATCTATGGATTACGTCTCCTCTCCCTGCTCGGCAAATCTGCCGCGGGGGGAGATCAGTGACCTGTGAATTACCAGCGGCGTATACGCGCCGCTAGCAATGATAGTCTATGAGCCGGCGAGGTGCCGCGCCCCCTCCTCCCCCCTCCTCCCCACACGGATTAATTAGCCGTGTGAACATAGCCTTAGGTAGTTTCCGAAAGATTCCGAAACGAGCCCCACATATTTCTATGGGGGTTTTGAACGCGGATCCGTGTCCATAAACGACAAACAAATGTTCCGGACGCGTTTTTCAGCCATCCCCAAACTTTCCATGTGGAATAATGAACATGTTCGAAATTTGACATTTATAACCGGCCAACGAAAATACGCCTTGTGTGAACTACAACAAGTGTTTTCCTTTGATGTCAATGGGCACGGTTTACGTTTGGTGTTAGACGAGTATTTCAAGTCCGAACGGCTTCCGGCTTGAAATACTCGTCGTGTGGACGGAGCCTTTGAGGGTAATGTGAAGGTAAAACTCCCCTGCGACTACAGAAAACCCTCCGCAACACAGCGCCAAATACAACGACACAGCCAAACCTTAAGCGCGGTCACACTACAACCATTTTCTAATCTAATAGAGCAGCTTCCTAATCCGTTCTCTCCGCTCCGTTTTCTGCTTCTGGTCTTGTGAGAGTCCAAATTATATTAGAGTTCATGACACAGACTCTGGAGAGACAGACTTTTTAGATTACCAGATGCCGGATTAGAGGAATTTTAAAGGGGTTGTCTCACTACATTGATTCATCTCACCTCCGTCCTATTTCTTGGTTTCATTTTTAATTCAGGGGCGTGTTTACTGGTTTCCACTAGGCTGCAGTAGAAGCCAGGTCTGTATCTATAGCAACCAGTGCTGGCAGCCTATCAGGAGAGATCAAACAGGTCTGTAGCTATAGCGACCTGAAGAGCTGATGCAGCCCATACAAGAGGGGATATCTAGGAATAGGTAGGACACCGCTAATGGACATATATTGCAGAGTGACTTGTTTTTGCAAGATCTTTAACATAAAAGCTATATAATGACCAGCACTGGCAGCCTATCAGGAGAGATACAACAGGTCTGTAGCTATAGCAACCAGCACTGGCAGCCTATCAGGAGAGATACAACAGGTCTGTAGCTTTAGTGACCAGCGCTGGCAGCCTATGAGGATACAACAGGTCAGTAGCTATAGTGACCAGCGCTGGCAGCCTATCAGGAGAGATTGAACAGGTCTGTAGCCATAGCAACCTGAGAAGCTGATGCAGTCCATACAAGAGGGAATATCTAGGAATAGGTATCACACTGTTAATGGACACTTATTGCAAAGTGCCTTGTTTTTGCAAGCTCTTTAACATAAAAAGCAACAACCCCTATAATTTCTTATATGTATTATTATTATTAAACCTGCCGTGAATGATTTTATTTTTTCATTACATAATTTACCCAACACTCATCTAAAATACAGTCGCACCCACTATTGTAACTTTACACACCTAAAAGCTCTGCCTTTGTTACTATTGGAAGCCCCAAAAAGCAAAAACTCTAGCGTCGATGCAAGGGCAGAAACGACTACATTACATCAAATAAACAATTCAATTTCAGCTTCTTTAAGGATTGCAACTGATCTTCTCTCGTGAATCCGGCGTAATCCCGGGATTAGGCTCCCGGCTGCCCATCAAGCTCGCTATCTCCGTAGCTGCCCTATATTGCAATTAAACACAATGATGACGAAGCGCAATAAAGGCGGCTGGCGCACGGCGTCCCTGGCTGCTCAGCCTTGTGTCACCTGCATCAGAGACGCCATTTCCTGGAAGGCGACTGTGTTGTGATTAATGAATAACACCCGCCGCCATATTTGAAGGGGTTTCCTACTTTAAAGGGGTGTTCCGGGACCTAAGAATGCTTGTTTGTCTATCGGGATCATACTTACCTCCCAGACGTTCCCATTCACTCCCGGCGGCCGTCCGTTCATCTTGGCTGCAAGGCGACGTTCACACAGCATTCGTCAATCCGAAAAATGGATTGAAAAACGCTGCGTGAAACGTATCCAAACACGGACCCAAAGGGCGCTGCGTGTTTGGATGCGTTTTCTTTGCAGGAGAAACTTACCCTATAGCTTTAAACCGGGTGTCGGATGCGTGAAACGGATCAAGAATGGACATGACAATTCTTAGATTGGGTCTGTTAAACGCATCCGAAACACGTATATAAAGCACGCAGCGGGAGAGATACAACAGGCCTGTAGCTATAGCAACCAGCGCTGGCAGCCTATCTGAAGAGATGGAACAGGTCTGTAGCTATAGAGACCAGTGCTGCCAGCCTATCAGGAGAGATACAACAGGTCTGTAGCTATAGCAACCAGTGCTGGCAGCCTATCAGGAGAGATACAACAGGTCTGTAGCTATGCAACCATGCTGGCACCATCAGGAGAGATACAACAGGTCTGTAGCTATAGCAACCAGTGCTGGCAGCCTATCAGGAGAGATACAACAGGTCTGTAGCTATAGCAACCAGTGCTGGCAGCCTATCAGGAGAGATACAACAGGTCTGTAGCTATAGCAACCAGTGCTGGCAGCCTATCAGGAGAGATACAACAGGTCTGTAGCTATAGCAACCTGAGGAGCTGATGCAGCCTGTACAAGAGGGGATATCTAGGAATAGGTAGGACACTGTTAATGGACACATATTGCAAAGTGACTTGTTTTTGCAAGATCTTGATCAAACAGATCAAGAATGGACATGACAACTCTTTGATTGGATACATTAAACACATCCGGAAGACGTATATAAAGCAAGCCTGATCGCCGATGTGCGTTTTACAATAAAATCAACGTAAATCACACATTGTTAGATACGTGTTAGGGACCGAAAAATGACCCTAAACACATATCTAATAAATGCCGTGTGAACATCCCCTAAGGGAATGTTCACACGGTGTACAGTGCTCCCGCGCTATATCGCGGCCTCACTGCATCGCGGATAATACAGCTGTCTGGATCTTATACTGTATCGCGGATTTTTCAGCATATCGCGAGATTTTTGCGCGATGAAGAGGTGCCTTCAGGAGAGCTGTAAGGCTCTTCATGATCTTCATCATTCAAGCTGCAGTATGCTTCACTGGTGAGTACCCACATAGATTTTTATATGGTGGAGTGTGGAAAACGTTTATAAAAGCCTTGAAATATATATAAATAATCAAATTAATGTAACGCCGCTACTTCACGGATTTTCACGTATCGTGGGGGTCTCTGGAACACAACACCCGCGATAAGTGAGGGATCACTGTATTGCGGTGCGTACAGAACGCGCCGCTATACACCATGTGTTTCGGGAGCTCGTGCTGATCAGTGCGTGCTCCCGAGGCACAGTGGTGCCGGCCAGGCCCCGGCCAAATAGACATGCATTACTCAAGGCGCGCAATTGCCATAGTCGCTTATCTCCCCGCGCGTACAATACGATCGTATTGTACGAGCGAGGGGGGGAGGGGGGAGGCGTAATCCATAGTTCTCTATGAGAGCTATGGATTACCGTAATTGCGGGGCGCATTTCGCCGCGTATTAAGTGCAGTACGCCGCAAAATACGCCCGCAATTATGGGAGAAAAAAAAAGCTGTGTGAACATACCCGCCGGCCCCATAGACATGCATTACTCGCGGTGCGTATTCGCTGCAAATAATTGACATGTCACTGATCTCCCCGCGCATACAATACGATCGTATTGTACGCGCGGGGGGACGAGGCGTAATCCATAGTTCTCTATGAGAGCTATGAATTACCGTAATTCCGGCACGCATCTTGCCCATATTAGAGCCAAATACGACGAGAAATGCTGAAATGACCCCGTGTGAAGCGGCCCGAACAGTGAAGCGCTTTCATTCACGTGACAGCTGCAGCCAATTACAAGCCCCAGCGGTCCCGTGCAGGTGATGTTGTGGCCTGTGAATGGCAGCACTTGTCACGTGAACGATGAACATTCACGGCTTACACCCGGGATGTACAGACCGGCAGCCGGACGTGAAGGGGAGCGTCTGGGAGGTAAGTAGGAGTCAGATCTCCTATTTTTAATCATGCATCGATAGACAAACAATGGGGGGGGGATCTGAAATCTGACCACATTGTTTTGCACAACAATGCAATTTGGGTAAAATACTTTCCTAAGGTGCACACACTGCATAGGAATCAGCCAAAGCATGTTGATATGTCAATCTTTCCCAAACACTTATCTTAGACTTAAAGGGGTTGTCTCACTACACTGAGTCATCTTAACCTCAGTCCTGTTTTCTTGGTTTCATTTTGAATTCAGGGGCGTGTTTACTGGCTTCCGCTAGGCTGCAGTAGAAGCCAGGTCTGTAGCTATAGCAACCGGTGCTGGCAGCCTATCAGGAGAGACCAAACAGGTCTGTAGCTATAGCGACCTGAGGAGCTGATGCAGCCCATACAAGAGGGGAGATCTAGGAATAGGTAGGAGACTGTTGATGGACACATATTGTAAAGTGACTTGTTTTTGCAAGATCTTTAACATAAAAAGCAATCCTTGTAGTGAGACAACCCCTTTAAAGAGAACCTGTCACAAGGCTCAAATCTGCAGTTTTCGGCCAGAAAAGAGTCATGAAAAGAATCCGTTTTTTTAGCCCCGCCCACCTCAACTGACAAACCGATTACTTTGAATAGGCAGAAACATGTGAATAACTGTCAGTGGGCGGGGCTAGCCTTTGGTGGGCGGGGCTAAAAGCTGCTCATGAATAAGATTTGAGGAGTAAATGCTCTAAAACTTCAGCATCTTACAGAATAAGGGACACAGCGCTGGAAACAGCAGGTCTGACACTAGCTCGTGCTGCCCTCAGCAAGGGGGGCATAACCTATGTGACAGGTTCTCTTTAAGTATAATAGGAAAAACAAAACAGCCTCTTTATATAGGTAACGTTAGACGACTCCAAATATAAACTGCATTCCGAGATTTTCACTTTACAGCTTTGTAAATATCTTAGGAATTCAGGAAGGGATATATATGTATGTGTGTGTATATATATGTAATGGGCATATGACAGCAACTGCTTGGATGGAGGAATCCAGCCTTTATATTTTGGGGTAACGTGGGACCACAGGAATTCCATCATGATAGAGAAGAGCAGTGCTGCCCGGCCGCCCGCTGCACATTCCTGATGGTGCCGAAGCCTCGGATATTCTTGGTGCCAAAGGAGGAGACAACAGGAAAGAATAGAGCAATGTAAATAGAGCGGCCGAAACGCGGAGGAGCCGCACATGCCTGGGTCTATTTGGGTAGAATGGATTATTTACACACACAAAATACCCCACAACCTCCTCAGCTCCACAGAGGAACGTTACCATGTGTTATATACAGGGCACTCACATGAAGCCATCGGCGGCAATCCACCACTATGTCCAAACCAGTCGCTGGACCTCTCCAGAAATAGCCTTTCCGTAAGCGACACAAGAAAGTGACGACTGCCGGGAACAACAAGCTATTTTTATCAGAGACTAAAAAAAACTATTCAATGAAGAAAACATTTTAATTTACATGTTATGAAAAGCAACATCCTAGGAGGCTAGATGTCCCAGCAGCAAGCGAGCTATTCTACATAGAGAGACAGGGAGAGAAAGAGAGAGAGAGACAAAAAAAATAGTGAGTGAGGGGGATAGAGAAGAAAACAAGAGCGAGGGAGAGACAAAGAGCGAGGGAGCGAGAGGGAGAAAAAGAGCGAGGGAGCGAGAGGGAGAAACAGAGCGAGGGAGCGAGAGGGAGAAAAAGAGCGAGGGAGAAAAAGAGCGAGGGAGCGAGAGGGAGAAAAAGAGCGAGGGAGCGAGAGGGAGAAAAAGAGCGAGGGAGCGAGAGGGAGAAAAAGAGCGAGGGAGCGAGAGGGAGAAAAAGAGCGAGGGAGCGAGAGAGAGAGAAAAAGAGCGAGGGAGAGGGAGAGAGAGAGAGAGAGAGAGAGAGGAGAAAGTGAGGGAGAGGGAGAAGAGAGTGAGTGAGGGAGAGGGAGAGAGAGAGTGAGGGAGAGGGAGAGAGAGAGAGAGAGGGAGAGAGAGAGAGAAAGTGAGGGAGAGAGAGGGAGAAAAGAGGGAGGGAGCGAGAGGGAGAAAAAATGTGAGGGCGCGAGTGGGAGAAAAAGAGTGTGGGCGCGAGCTGGATAAAAAAGAGTGAGGGAGCGAGAGGGAGAAAAAAGAGTGAGGGAGCGAGAGGGAGAACAGGAGAGGGAGCGAGAGGGAGAGAAAAGAGCGAGGGAGCGAGAGGGAGAAAAAGAGCATGGAGCGAGAGAGAGAAAAGAGCATGGGAGCGAGAGGGAGAAAAAATAGCGAGGGAGCGAGAGGGAGAAAAAGAGCGAGGGAGGCAGAGGGAGAAAAAGAGCGAGGGAGCGAGAGGGAGAGAAACGAAGGGGAGGAAGGGAGCGAGAAGGAGAAAAAGAGCAGAGGGAGCGAGAGGGAGAAAAAGAGCGAGGGAGCGAGAGGGAGAAAGAGTGAGGGAGCGAGAGAGAGAAAAAGAGCGAGGGAGCGAGAGGGAGAAAAAGAGCGAGGGAGCGAGAGGGAGAAAAAGAGCGAGGGAGCGAGAGGGAGAAAAAGAGTGAGGGAGCGAGTTTTCTGATCATCTGGTTCAAACGGCATTTTTCTGATTTATGCCGTATTTTGATTTATTTTTTTTAAAAATCCTACCCCCCCCCCCCCCTTGGTTCCTATTGGGATTTCAAGAACGCAAAAACCCCTGAAGAATGGATGTCTCTTATTTTTATGGCTGTAGTTGCGTCCAAAAAAACGGCCTTAGTACGGAGTATTGAGATGAACTTTTGTTATTGACCAAATACTTATTTTCCACCATAATTTGCCAATAAATTCTCTCCAAATCAGACAATGGGATTTTCTGGATTTGTTTCCTCATTTTGTCTCTCATGGTTGAGGTCGACCTATGATGTCACTTACAGGCCTCTCTCCTCTTTTTGAGTGGGAGAACTTGCCCAATTGGTGGCTGACTAAGTACTTTTTTCCCCCACTGTATACACACACTATAAATATATATATACACACATACACTTTTTTTGGGGGGGGATTTCTGCTCTTTACATGACTTCCTGGCTTGTGTCTCTGACTTTCCCTCTGAGAGCTCCAATAGCACAGCGGTGCTTGAGGTTTCTTCTTCCAGGCCGGCTCTAGCCTAAGAGAACTCCCTCCCCAGTACAGAACAACTTCACCCGATTCTCCCTTCATGTATTGCCTTTTTCATTGCCCCATGGTCTAGTGCAATCTTAACTATTCCTGCCCAGAGAACAATAAAGCGATCATATAAAAGGACAATCTTATTTTTTTACCTGCATAGGACTGCCAAAATAAAAATACAAAAAATACTTTCCAAAAATTTGTTTTCCAGGAATATTGGTTGTAACAAATACTTGGAAGTGTCTCTTTAAAAGGGCTTGCCGTGAATTGGTCTCATACAGTTTGATCAAGAAGTATACTAAGGATCCGTCCCAACAGAATGGTCTTTAGTCGGATTTTCAGACGGTTTTCAGATTTTAAAACCCGACTGTCAACCTCCTCATAGACTTTAATAGAAAATCTGAGCTGTAGTCTACTACATAGCTCGGATTTTCACACAGAAAATCCGACTGTCTAAAAAATTTAGAACATGTTCACTCTCTCGCCAGGTTTTCGGGCGAAACATGAACTGTTCAATGTAAAATAGCACGGCTGAAACCACACACCGCGTCCGGAAAACCGCCCCCTTTACGTTCAAAAAAATGACAAAATACCGCTCCGATAATCCGACCGGCATTTTGTCAGTGCCGTGAGAATCTCCTGTTCATTCGTGTACATTTCTCCTTGGCGGCGTCAGATCAATGTACAGCGTGTGGATGTGCGGCTACGTCTACCTCTCTCCCAATGTGAATCAATGTAATAAGGACAGAAGTCAGGGCATCTTTTTGCCGTAAGTAACCAGCATAATGCGTCCATGTCTGGCTCACAAGTTCGGAAACTTAAAGGGGTTGTCTCACTACATTGGTTCATCTCACACAGGGCTGTGGAGTCGTGGAGTCTGAGTCGGAGGCTATTTTGCAGGAGTCGGAGTCATAAAATGGACCAACTCCGACTCCCAAAATATATATAATAAGTTGGTCCAGTTAGTGCGATGCAAGAGGAATTGGGTCCGGCCAGTGCTACTGCTCCCATATCTTCAGCCTCATCACATGAGGAGTGTAATTGATGACATGGAGCAGGCAAAGCGCTGCCCCAGGGGAAAAGATTCTGCTCCCAGAGCAAACAGATTTCAGAAAAATTTTTCACCTGTTTTCAAAGAAGTAGAAGCGTTCAACCATTCATCAAAACTGACTGTGGCTGAGGCAATTCCTTTATACCCTGACATTGTTAGAGATGTTACCCCTGTGGTCACCACTTTGTCCCCAAGTTAGTGTAGAGAGGCCGTTCTCTAGCCTGGAAATAATGTGATCAGATGTGAGGTCATGTATGCAGGATCTGATGGAGGCAATACTATCTCTCAGAACAAATTCAGAGACTCCACAAATGTTCCTGCAGTGTTTTGCATATTTACAATTTTTTGGTGTCAAAGTCATATCCAATAAATATATTATACACTGACAAGCAAAATGGTAACAATGGTTTAAACTTGTGACTTTCAGGCTCCATATCTCTCCATCCACTACAGCTTTGTACATGAGGCTACTGTAAATGTATATACAGTCATCTTCCCTATCTTATACATAAATTTGACTTGCAAGTATTTAGCATCTGCTCAGTTACAGTTTTGCTCCTAAAAATCAAAATGTTAATTTGTATTATTTTGTTAGTATTTGGGAAATCCACCTTTTGGTTTTCAATACTGCCTGAATCCTTCTGGGCTCTGAATCAGATTCAATCTGATCCCAGTTCTCTTCTACACATTCCCAATGTTGGTGCAGACTGGACTTGGATACAAATAAAGCTTTTTCTTCAACTCTACCCACAAGTGTTCAAAAGATCAAAACATTGTTACCCTTTTGCTTGTCAGTGTCTGTTCTACCTAAATAGCTTGATTATTGTATCATAAGGTGATAAAAAGCCTGATGTTACCACTTTACTACAGTAAGGTTATCACTTAAACATGCGCCGTGTATGAGGGAGTCAGGAGTCGGAGCCAGGAGTCGGAGGTTTGGGAAATTGAGGAGTCGGAGTCGGGGCTTCGGCTTGCCGATTCCACAGCCCTGATTCTTACCTCAGTCCTGTTTCCTTGGTTTCACTTTGAATTCAGGGGCGTGTTTACTGGCTTCCACTAGGCTGCAATAGAAGCCAGGTCTGTAGCTATAGCAACCAGTGCTGGCAGCCTATCAGGAGAGATCAAACAGGTCTGTAGCTATAGCGACCTGAGGAGCTGATGCAGCCCATACAAGAGGGGATATCTTGGAATAGGTAGGACACTGTTAATGGACACATATTGCAAAGTGACTTGTTTTTCCAAGATCTTTAACATAAAAAGCAGCAATCCTTGTAGTGAGACAACCCCTTTAATATTTTTGCCTAACACCTTCCACTTTTCATTAAACGACATGACCTGGAGCCGTTGTTTCCCCGCTCTAACCCCCGTCTATTCCGATATACTTAAAAGTGTGAAAAGCAAGACCTTGCTAGAAAATACAAGAAACTTGTGTCATGGAAAATTCCTCTGCGTCAGAGGCCGGAAATGTTCCTGGCAATTGACTTTCTCCACGACGACATTTAGGATCTGACAACAACAAATGGAGGGCGAGAGTGAACTGACCTGCTGGATGTACACACAGGGAGGAAGCATGGCGGAAAGTGGTGTCTTCCTGAACGTCCTGGCAGCAAGTTCCCAAGTCATAGAGGCCAACATAACGGTATTCTTTGGAAAGCTCTAGTCCAAAGATTAAAAATGTGATAGGTCGATGTTGCAGTGAACAATTACGTATTTTGGATTCAAAAATGCTGCAAATTGTGGCACACGCCATATTTGCACCAACATTTGGGACTCTCTGCTCCATTAGCTACTTTTCAGAAGTGGGCAGAGCCATCAAATTATCATTATTGACCCCTTACTGACACCTGACATACCCAACGGCAAACTGCCAGTAAGCGAGTATGGAGCCGGCAACGGAATAAAAGAGGAACGGTTCCTCTGCTGGACCGGCACCCCCGCAACAGGCAGGGAGTAACAGAACAACATTGGTAAACCCTTCTGCAATATATTGATAAAGCAGAACAGTATAAAAGCGAATGAGTCCCCATAGTAGCTAAGTACCCTATGGGGACTACAGGAACAAGAAAAAAAACTGCAAGTTCAAAAAAAGTCTATTTTGCCATTTTACAAATAAAAAAAAGTAAAAATCAGATCAAGTTGCTCATAATTAGTATCGCTGCCTCTTTAAAAGTCTGACCTACAGAAATAGAACATTATTTATTCCACAACGTGAAAACTGTCAACACCAAAAATCACACTTTTTGGGGAGATTTTTTGGGGTCACTTCGTGTCCTGCAAAAACTGGGCTAAAAAGTGATCAAAAAGTTGCATGTGTACCAAAATGGTAACAATAAAAACTGCACTTCAAAGTATTGGCAGCAGAAATGGTGATTTAACGCAAATTAAAAAAAAGAATTAAAGTTTTGATTTAGAAAAAAGACAAAAATTAAAATGTAAGGAAAACCCTGATTGGAGCAGGAGCCTCCACGGTGAGAAGGCGTTTTTCAAATGATAGAATACTATTGGCCTATCATAACAATATTGCATTATATTAGCCAAATATAGTATCTAATGGCTTGCGGGCCTCCAGAAAACATTTGCAGCCCGTAGGTCATTTGTTGTACAAGCCTGCCTTGGTGTTGCCCTGTGTCAGTTTCTAATTGAAATAGTGTCACTATGTGGTTGGATGACTACAGACACACTAAGCCACTCTTGCCTCTCACCCAACCAACCAGTAAGTCCTAAGCTGCACTGACAAGTGGCAAAAACCCCGAAACAGCTGTCTGCAGATGAACTTAAATGGTTTGGCTCAAATCCCTTTCACATTGAAAGGCTCCTGCAAGCTACATGTGAACTGAGGTTAAAGGGGTTTTATCATTTCATTAAATGGTCTTCAGAATAAGGGGGCAGTGAATACAAGCAACTTTGCAATTGGATGTCATTAGCAAAGCTGTCTTGTAGTCACAGTTTTCCTTATCTTCTGTTTCTGTTTACACTGATCTCCAGTCCTGGTCGGATCCCTTCTCCTTCCATTTCCCTAGCTGAGATTATAGTCTGTTTGGCCCCCGATCGTATTCACAGGAGCGAGCATTCCTGCCTCTCACTCAAAGTAAGGGACTGGCACATTTTCACTCTGCACAGCCAGAAGAAACAGAATAGCACTGCAGCCGGGCTTCTATAATCAGAAAACAACATAATTGTGCGACTGTGCGTAAACATAGAAGGAGCATTAGAGGCCCAGAGCATCTCTCTCTGCACAGCTCTAGAGGAGTTTATACAAGACTGGATTCATTTGTAACATGAATGCAAGCCTGTGGTATGTAAACAGCTCTTACATACTCTGCATAGGGAGAGACACAGTGACATGTAGAGGGGGGAGGGGGGTACACACGGAGCCAGCATGAACAGTGAAAGGGGGATGATGTCATCCCTGCGGTTAAGAAACACCCAGCTGGGAGGGGAAGAAACGCCCAGGAATTTCTGTAACTGAGAGGCTGAGAGAGCAGTGAAACAGGTTAACTGATGAAGCGATACATCCCCTTTAACTACATCCAACAGAGTGCGCTGTGTAGCTCCTCAGCTCTTTTCCCATAAGCCTTTGCTTTATGCAAAACAGTCAGTGAGGTCTGAATGGCAAGTAAACCCTCACACCGACCAATTTATTGGTGGCTGTCCCCAAGGAGAGATTTTACCCCTTACAGACATGCTAAGTGGGCCGATAGAGGGGGACTTGTCATCTAATTGTTTATACTGTAGAGAACACTGAAGCCGCACTAACCAGCCAGGAGAAGATTGAGGGAAACTTAGCAGCACCCCCTCCCCACTCACCAGTGAAGCGGAGAGCAGCTCCTGCTACACTTAGGCCTCGTTCACACGACGGTTCCCGCGGCCAAACCTCGTCCTAGCCTCGACGCAATCTCGCGTCTCTCGACGCAATCTCGCGTCTCCCGACGCGGCGTGGGCGCTGCGCAAGTGGGGCGTGGTTTGGGGCGCGGCTTGCGGCGAGGGTTTGCCCCCATGCAAATTAGTAGGCAGGGGGAAAAAAAACACCCCCGCAAGGCAACCCCGCGGGCCGCCGCGCTGAGGACTCCCTGTCAAGAATTGACAGGAAGAGTTCTCAAACATGCACGGCAAGGCCGCGGCCCCAAACCCGCGGCGTGTGAATATTAACGCGGTTTCCCATAGGAAACCATGTTAATAAAGTGGGCGCGATTTGGACGTGGCTTCGGCCGTGGAAACCGCGTCGGAACCCGCTGCCATATCCTCGTTCAAATCCGTCGTGTGAACAGGGCCTTACAGTGAGTGCCCATATTGAAGCACTGGACAAAAATGTAGGAAGGCAGAGCGGGGCTGAGAAGGAAGCGGCCTCATCCAAACTCACTCCACTGTGTCCTGCGCTCAGCACTGCAGCAGATGATTATGATATATATATAGATATAGATTGCAATCGTTGTCTTGGGACAAGAAGCATGCCCTTAAGTGGATGCATTTTCTAGAAAAAGTCTCTGGGCGGGGAAATTTTCTACGGTAGAAAAATCCCGAGGAAAATCCCATTGGGTTTCAAAGCGGAGTACATGCACCCTTCATGCAGATGTCGCCATAGGGTCAGACATTTAACTCGAACCCTGGGTGCAAGTCGAAAAAAACACTAATCACTTAGGTCCTACATAATCTAAATATTTCTGGCAGTAATGCAAACTGTTAACATCTAGTTAAAAAAACCCGGCCAAAACCCCAAACCCTTTTAGCGCAGGCCCCCAAAATAAGAGCCCCTTTAATTTCCTTTTACACAGGTAATTTTTGGGTCCCCACATACAAACTTTATTCTGGCTTCTTCTTTTTTATTAAAATGATCAAAAACCCCCCCACCCTTTACCAGACCCAAAAACACCAAAAAAATTTACTTTAAATCAGGAAAATCTTCAGTTAAAAAAGGAAAAATACGCACCAAATGTCAAAGCAAACGCTGTATAAACCTCTGCTAGAGCGCAAACATCTGCTTAAAACATCCCCAAAAAATATACTTAGGGGGCTGGGCAAAAACCCCCAAGCACCCGCTCTCTAACCCCCAAGAATTGGTTCCTAATGGAAGAGGTGAAGAAGCGGAAAAAGTGGGGCAATCTGGGCCAAAAATAAAAAGGGTTGGGTTTTTTAAAACAGCGCAGTTTTGGGGGCAGTTTTTTTCTGCGCTCCAAAAAATTTAAAATTCCCTTTCACTTTTCTAAACGGTTTGGGGTAGTGAGGAAACAAAATGCCTTTTATCCACAAGGGGGTTTCACAAGGGCTTTTTTTTTGCGTTTTTTTTTTGGGGTGCGTTTTTTGTGCAACAAAGTACGCAAAATTAAAAAGGGTTTTGCCCTTTCCGCAAAAAAAAAACCCATCCAAAAAAAAAAGCAAAAAAAAAAAGCACCAAACCCACCCTTTGAAACCCCCAAGACTTCAGAAAACAGCCTTTTTGACTTAAATTGAAAAACCTTTCTGTACAAATTTAGGGAACGAAAGAAATTTGCTGGTAAAAAGATGGGGTAAAATTTGGGGCGGGGTTTTAAAAGGGGTTGAAAAAAAAAATTTTAGATTCTTTGTTTTTTTTTTTTTGAAAATCCAAGTTTTTTCATGATAATAGACACAAAAAATGCTTCTTTGGGGATTTCCCCGTGTGATTGCCCTTTTTTGCGTGGTGCCGTGGCAGGGTTTTAATTTGGGTTTTTTTATTTTTTTTTTTAAAAAAAAAATAATTTTAATTGTTCAAAAAAAAATAAAAAAATTTAAAAAAAAAAGGGTGTGGCACCCTTTGGGGATACAAAGGGTTTTTTTTGATTAATAAATTAAATATATTATATTTTTTGGCCCCTGCCAGTGACCCAGGGCAAATTTTTTCAAAGTTTTTTTGGGGCAGAAAAAAGGGTTATATTTGGTGTATTTTGATTTTAACCTATATGGGGGGGAAAGGGTGCTCCATTTTATTTTCTCACCTGCCCTCTCCAAAAGGCTGTTATAAGAATGCAACCCCGCAGGTTAGGTTTTTTTTATTTTTTTTCTCTCGGATAAAGGAGGGGTTTGGCCCCCATGAAGGCCTGGATGTGGCCAAATTTGAGAGGTAAAAGATAGTGTAAGGACGCCCATTTGAATCACGTTGAAAGTCTGGGCAGCTTAAATCTTTTGATCAAAATTTTGGGAACCGAGAATCTCAAAGTTTTTAATGTTGTAATGCATAAATTTTTCTTTAGGGATTTCCATTTTAAAGGGGTTGTCTCACTAAAAGGATCCCTGCTTTTTATTTAAAGGATCTTGCAAAAAACAAGTCCTTTGAAATATTGTCCATTTAACATTCCTAAAAACCCCCTTTTTTGGGCTGAAACCCCCTTTCCCCAGGTCGCTTAGCTACAGTCCTGTTCAATTCTCTTGAAAGGGGGGCCCGCACTGGTTGCTATAGCTACAGCCCGGGGCTTCTACTGGGCCTATGGAAGCCAGAAACACGCCCCAAAAAATTTCAAAATAAACCAAGAAACGGACTGAGTAAGAAGATAATTATAGACAACCCTTTAAAACTGCACCAAAACTGCGCTGTGTGAAAGCACCCTAACATGCTCTTCTGGGGTTAACGAGGACCTGTGACATCTCCTGATGCGTCTAAGCAAACCCTTGTGTTCTCTGTGATATAACAATTCTGGAGCCTCTTCTCTTGTAACTCTGTGTTGTTCCTCTTTTATTCCTCCTAGAAATGTATTTCTGAATCTGTCAGATGGGTGTGTACATTCCAGTTTAAAAAACAGGGACTACCAGCACTGATTGGCCACCCCCCCTCAAACTGGCAACACCCAGCTGACAGATTCAGCAATACATTTATAGGAGGAATAACAAAGGACCAGAATGTCTAAGAGTTATAAGAGAAGAGGCCCCAGAATTGTTATATTGTGAATAACAGCGGTATTTATAAAAACCAGACACCTGAGGAACAGTCACCGCTCATCCTTAAAGGGGTTGTCCCACTTCAGACATTGATAGCAAATTGCTAGGATATACCAGCAATGTCAGACAGATGCACCTTTATCCAGAACAAGCCTGAAAACCTCTCTGCTCTGAAGTTCTGATTAAAGCCAAGCGGTGCCGCACCTATCCGACACGGATGCCATATCCTATACGAAATAGGAAGACCCCCCCCTAATGACCGGCCACTATCTTTTGACGGTGGGCGGATTATGTTCTCTGTCGGCAGAGACGCCAAAAGACATCACTACCTACAGAGAGGGGTTGGCGGCTCCCAGCGCTGCAACTGTGCTAGGAACAGAACTGTAGTTAACAGCTCCGTTCCTAGTTTCTGTGAAAGGTAGAGACCGGAGCAAGCCTCCAATCCCCACCGTCTAACCCTTTTATTGCTGTGGCCTGTGACTGTTGTATAATCAAAAGGGAATTCCCCTGCACCATCGGGTCACCGGGATTTCCTTTGCCCAATGGAGCCCAGGGAATATCTGAATGGTCAGCCCTGGGGACCTAGAGTAGACCCTGGGCTGTCTTCATATTAAACCTCCTGTCAGGGCACACTGTGTGTTGCCCTGACAGCAGCCTGTGTCATACTGACCCAGAATGTAATTTATTAGTATACAGGGAGTATGCAAATAGATTACTAAGCGTAAAAAAAAAAAAAATTTACACTAGTTGTCCCTTATTGGGACAAAAAAAAAAATTAAATCACAAATTTATTTTATTTTATATTCGGTATCCACATGACTATTGTGGCGTGTAGAATAAATCTAAGAGTATTTAGTGCATGGTGTAAAAAATAATAAAAAAAAAAACAAATGCAGAAAAACTTTTTTTTTATGTTTACGCTGCAATTTTTTTTTTTTTTTAATATGACTCAGCAATTTATAAACTCAAACTACACAACCCTCACACCCACTCCCTCCCCCTCTCCAAAAAAACCCCAAAAACTCATACAACTGCATCGTTGGGGGGGAAAATGAACAAAAAAAATTATGATTGTTGAACCACAGGGAGGAAAAAACTAAAATATGTAGCTGGTCATTTAGGCCTTTTCAGGCCTGGTGCTAAGGGGGTTTACACACCCCAAACCTTCTCCAGATGAACCTCAGCAGACTAGACTTACTGGAGGAAAAGGGCTTCAACCTAAGAAAACCTATACAATACAACTGACTCATCACACTGGTGCATAGAACCGCTGCTCTACTGTGACTTCCTAGACTAGCGCTTTTTTCCTCCTAAATCACTAATATCTCTATTCTCCCTCCTTTCCCATAAGGGCCCTTTTGGGAACAGATGCTTCTGGAGTGCAAAAGGCAATTTCAAATCTCTACACTCTACACTCATTGCCTCCTACCCAGCATCGCTGTGCTCTGCACTAATGAGGGTCAAAACCCCGAATCAGCTGTATGTAGATGAGCGATGTTGGCTTGGCTAATATCCCTTATGCTTTCTAAAGACTCAGTGGGTCAAAAGCAAATTGAGGATTTGTTACACCCAATAGAGGGTGCTTGAGCTTCTCAGCTCCTTTCCCATAATGCCTTGCGATATGCAGTTGCTTCGTGGAGTGCAAAAGGCATTTCAACTCTCTACACACCTATATGGTGCTCTTCCCAAGGAGAGATATTCCCCTTTCTGAGCCACTCATTGCCTCCTAGCTAGCATCGCTCTGCTCTGCACTGAGTGCAAAAAAACCCCGAAATGGCTGTATGCAGATGAGTGATGCTGGCTTGACCAATATCCCTTTTGCTTTCTAAAGACCCAGTGGGTCAAAAGCAAATGGAGGATTTGTTACATCCAATAGAGGGCGTGTGAGCTTCTCAGCTCCTTTCCCATAATGCCTTGTGATATGCAGATGCTTCATGGAGTGCAAAAGGCATTTCAAATCTCCACACGCCTATATGCTGCTCTCCCCAAGGAGAGAGATTTCCCTTTATAATCTATTAGGAAATTTGTCTTAAAGGGGTTGTCTCACTACGTAGATTATAGTTGAAAATGTGGGGACCAAAAATCTAAGGATGTACGTCTTTGGTTACTATTGGCAAAGTGCTACGGTTTTAGAGAAAGGGCTGCTTTACATGTGCTTAGCAACGGTGTTTGTTTACTGGTCAGGGAAGCCTTCTGTCCTGCACATGCAAAGGAAAGGCAGTGAAGAGGAGGGGCAGGGATGTGTGTATTGGCAGGCAAGGAGGAGAAGCAGTGAAGAGGATACAATACACACAACCCCCCTGCATGTCCTCTCACTGCTTCTCCTCCTTGCCTGCCAATACACACATCCCTGCCCCTCCTCTTCACTGCCTTTCCTTTGCATGTGCACGACCTGGGCAGGACAGAATGCTTCCCTGACCAGTAAACAAACACCGTTGCTAAGCACATGTAAACCAGCCCGTTCTCTAAAACCGTAGCACTTTGCCAATAGTAACCAAGGACGTACATCCTTAGATTTTCGGTTCCCACATTTTCAACTATGATCTTCATAGTGAGACAACCCCTTTAAGGAATATTGCTGCAACAAGGACGACGACTAAGGCTCTGCCCAACAGGTCAACAACAAGAATGAAGAAATGTCTTAAAAGGTGCCCACCCTCCCCTCCCCCTCCCCGCCCCTATTTGATCACTCCCTTATGTCAAGTGGAGGACTCCCGGGCAGCATGGGGAACGTGATCACAAGATGTTAGTCAATGGCTCCCTTCAGAGCAGCGCTCAGCTGATGACGCAGGTATGATGCGATGGACTGTGAAGAGATAATGAGTGGGTCCTCTTTAACCCGATCCCTCATGTGTGCGGGTAAGTCAGGCACGACGCCCATCACCCCATCCTTTGATCAAGTGCATGGACCGACCATATGTTGAAGTCCAAAGCTTTATGTCTGGACGTAAACAAAGGACGTATTCACCGCACTGTGAGTTCCTATTAATAATTACCACGCAGAGGGCTGGAGACACGTCCTCAAACATTTAATTTTTTTTTTTTTTTTTTTCTTGTCCCTCTACAATAAAACATATGTCCTGATGAAAAATTAAGAAATTCTGCAATAGTTCTTAATTAAAAATTCCTCACCAATGTGTTTGACCCATATGCTTCTACATGACCACAAAGCAATGAGTGCAGGGCAACCCTGCGGTCTCATACTTTCTCCCATTAATCCCCTACTTTATGCAAATGTCAATTTGAGTAGATGAACCCGGATATGACTGCAGGATCAGATGACACCATTTGGGGGGGGTTTTATGTCAGTTACCATGGAGACACAGTCACAGGAGCTGTAGAAACAGAGTGGTACAACGTTTATAATGAACCGCTATTCAAAGGAATATTTTTTTTTTTCATTTGTCACACTGCATGTGCTTAAAGCGTTTAGAAAAAAATGAGGTAGACGTAGCCTTCAAAGTTTCTTTCTAAAACAATACAAGCAAAATTTAAGAAGCTTTGTAATATATCTCAGAGAAAAATGTTTCACTAACAAGATTCCTGCTTCCCAAGAACTCAGGTTAAAGCCGCCCTTAAAAGTCTATGGAGAGGGGAGTGTTTAAAGGGGTTGTCTCACCACAAGGATTGCTGCTTTTTATGTTAAAGATCTTGAAAAACAAGCACTTTGCATTTTCCATTACCAGGTCCCCCCCACCAGAATCCCCCTTGTTGGGCTGCATCAGCCCCTCAGTTGTTTGCTCAGACTTTTTTTATTCTCCTGATTGGCTGCCGCAGGGTGCTTAGCTACAGACCTGGCTTCAAGCGCCAAATGGAAGCCAGAAACCCCCCCTGAATTTAAAAATGAAACCAGGATCGAGGTAAGATGAATCAATGTAGTGAGACAACCCCTTTAACCTCACCTTGGGTCAGACTCACAGCTACACTGCTCCTTACTGCTGTTCAATGTACTCCTTGCTGCTGCTTGTGTATAGGAGGCTTTTACTTTCACTCCCTGCCTCTTCCCTCTCCATAGACTTTCTAGCAGTGAAACCCTAAGCTCTTAGTGCCCTGGAACCAATCTTCTTGCAGAAGTGTCTTGTGTTTTTGGACAATGGAATGAGTGATGGGAAAAATACAAAGGGGAAGTTTTTCCCCCCGGAAAATATATTTCAAAGCTTCTTATTTTTGCTTTTGGTTTATGGAAAGTTGTGTCTATTGAAGGACCCTTAAAGAACCTGTCACATAGGTTACCCCCTTGCTGGGCAGCAAAAGCAGTTCAGCCCTGCTGTTCCAGCGCTGTTCCCTTATTTGAAAGAGCTGAGTTTTAGAGCATTTACCCCTCAAATTTTTTTCATGAGCAGGTGTAGCTCCCCCCCACAAAGGCTCTCCCCCACACAGTTATTCACATGTTTCTCCCTTTCAAAGTAATGGGTTTTGTCATTTAGGTGGGCGGGGTAGCCCCCAAATTGGCGGGTTTGAAAAAAAAACCTGGGACTCTTTGAAGGACTCTTCAAATATCTTCGGGGCTGAAAATGCAGATTTAGCATTAAATACACAAAAACTCAGCATCTTACGAAAAAGGGGGGACAGCGCGGGGAAACAGCGGGTCTGACCTGGCTTGTCGCCCGGGGGGCCCAGGGGGGAAAAAAACTATTGACAGGTTCTCTTTAAGGGCGGTTTAGCCAATTTTTTTTAAAAAAAAAATTTCAATAAAGGCAGGTCCCCAGATAAAAATAAAACCCTTTTTCACTTTCCTCCTCAACTCTGTTTCAGTTCCGATTCCGTCGGCCGACTCTCCTACTTTCTGCTCACTTTTCCCAAGGCAGCGGCACATGATGGCTGCAGTGATGACGCTGCGACTGCCGCTGGCTCGAGTAAACAGAAGTCACAGGAGAGACGGCCCGCAAGGTGAGGAGAGAGGGGAGTCGGAGATACTTTTTGTCCGATCTGGGCAGAAATACTTTCAATGTATTAAGTTATTTTAAACACCAGGACGGCCCCTTTAAAAACCAAATTTTGTGCAATGGCCCAATCTATAAAACCCCCCTTTTCCCCCGCTCCCCGATTCCAGTGCTGCGTCTCTGCTTCCAGACGATAACGCCTAGGCCGCAGCCAGTGATTGGCTACAGCGGTCACATGCCACTCAATCACCAATCTGGGCCTTTTCCTTCCAGTGATGTAACTGAGAGGCACACGACTGCTTTAGCAAATCGGTAGCGGCCGCCATGATGCTCTGTCCACAAGTAGAAGGATATAAACAGACAACCGGAAAGACCCAGCCCTGGATCCGAAAACCAGAGAGCGGCGAGTTGTTTTTGTATAAGTATTTGCCCACCTGCAGCTTAAAATTAGTTTTTTAAAGGAACCGGACAACCCTTGTAAAGGGGTTGTCACACTACATTAATTCATCTTACCTCAGTCCTGTTTCCTTGGTTTCATTTTGAATTCAGGGGGGGTTCCCGGGCTTCCACTAGGCTGCAGTAGAAGCCGGGGCTGTAGCTATAACCACCACCTACATGAGGATTGAAAGGTTGTAGCTATAGCAACCAGTGCTGGAACCTATCATGAGAGATTGAACAGGTCTGAGTAAGTGACCTGGAAACTGATACGGCCCATACAAGGGGGTATCTCAAATAGGTGGATTTTTTAAAGGGGAAATATATTGAAAGGACTTTTTTTTGAAAGATTTTTTAACATAAAAAGCAGCAATCCTTGTAGTGAGACCACCCCTTTTAGGTTGGAGCTACTCAGGTCATCCCACATATGAAACCTCTGATCAGACCACTAACTACAGGTTGTTTAGTTGCTTCCTTCTGCTGCAAGCACGTTCCAAGCGAAAGACCTGAATCAATATGCCTGGTCATGACAGGCCCCATCACCCATGTACCCAAGCTAATACCTCCTAGATATAAAAGTGTTATATTCTATATTCTATCCCTGTAACAAAATGGTGACGCAAGAGTGTCCGGAGCAATTCCCCCCTCCCCACACATGCTGGCAGGCTGCATCAATTCCCATTGATTTCCATGGTTTGCAACTGTAAAAGCAGAAAGAGGGTTAGATAACGGAAAAGTTGCATCTACCAAAGCTCTTGCTGGCTGACACAGAGCAGACACAGCGAGCTGTACACGCTGTACACCCCAGTCTATGAGGTACCTGCCATGTGCCAGCTCCTGCTGTGACCAAACACACAACAGCCATACGAGAGAACAGAGAGGAGCTGCAATAACAAAAACTGCCCCTAAACCAGGATTGGACGGTTTCCGGAAAAATAGCCATATTTATTTTTTGTAAAATTGGGCAGAAATTAATGCAACTAGATATAAAATGAAATTTGAGCTACAAAAAAAAAAAAATTATCTGAGTAACCGTGTGTGCAAAAAATGATAAATACCGCCAAAAACACACAGGGTAACAGCAAAAAAGGATAAAAAAAAACCATGATAGGAAGAAGGGTCGATGATCCAGGGATTTGTTCCGATGCCAGATTGGAGTAGGGAAGGAATATTTTCCCCTAACATGAGGACAATTGGCTTCTACCTCATGGGGGGTTTTTTGCCTTCCTCTGGATCAACATTATAGCACAATAGGCTGAACTGTCTTTTTCGGCCTTACAAACTATGTAACTAAATAATGCAAATAAAACATAAAATGATCAAATACATAACACATAGAACAGAGCACATAGAGAAGACTCAAACCATTCCCCCAAACAAGGAATTGTTACGGGAGAAACATGCTTCCTCATGCCCATTTTTCATGTGTTTTTATGTGTATTTTCTCCATTTGATGCGTCTTTTGCTGCCTTTTTGTGGCTGGTATTTTTATACTTATTTTATGTTTTTCAATACAGGGGACTGTATCGTATTTTATGTATTTTTTTTAGGCGTCGGGCGGAGTTCAGTGTATTTTGCATTGAGATTTGTTAGCCAGAAAAAGTATACTGTTAAAGGGGTTGTCTCACTACAAGGATTGCTGCTTTTTATGTTAAAGGTCTTTCAAAAACAAGTCCCTTTGTAATATATGTCCATTAACAGTGTCCTACCTATTCCTAGATATCCCCTCTTGTATGGGCTGCATCAGCTCCTCAGGTCGCTATAGCTACAGACCTGTTCAATCTCACCTGATAGGCTGCCAGCACTGGTTGCTATAGCTACAGACCTGGTGTCCTCAGCAGCTTATCACTGCAGGCCAGTATAAGCCAGTAAAGCCAGTCAATATGTCCCTGAATTCAAAAATGAAACCGAGAAAACTGGACTGAGGTAAGATGAATTTATGTAGTGAGACAACCCCCTTTAAGGTTTGCATCTCTTCTGTGTTTTTGACCCCTTCCTAGACTTGGCTTACAAATACTGCTGCAAGATAAGCGTCAAACAACGTTGTGTGAATCCAGACCAATGAGTCAAAATACACTACTCATAAAAAGTTCGGGATATTTGGCTTTTGGTTGGAATTTCAGGATGAACATAAAATTTCTTAAATTTTTTTCAAAATGCACTAAATGAGGCCATCTCATAACTTTAGATGCACCTGTCCAACTGTTCAATGTTTCAGTACTTTACACAACTTGCTGATCTCCAACAAGGAGCGTAAAAGCAAAAAGGTGTTTGATCTCTGAATCAACCAATAAATTTAGGGGATCAATCTGAATTGGGATCTATACAGTCCTCCTCATCACGTTATTTCAATTTTGCCATCATGAGACCAAGACACCACCTTACAATTAATCAACAGTACCCCATTTTGAAGCTTCATACAGGATGCTCCCAGAAGGAAGTGGCCACTGAGCTTAGTGTCAGAGTGCCATCAGCAGGTTGTATCAGAGAGACTGGAAGAGTCACAGAAAGGCAAAGAAGTGAACGTCCTTTGGCTGCATCACGCGCTGATGACCGCTTCATTGTACACAATGTCCTGCGGAACCGGATGATGAATGCCACACAACTCCAGGCACGTTTAAGGAAGGTGAGAGGCACCAAGCAGCCATTTACATCAGCCTGGGCTGCGTGCTGGACGACCAGAAAGCTGACCACAGCACCTGACACACCATCATCGTCCTGCTTTGGCATGGGAGCACCTACGCTGGACCAGTGCTCCTCAGTGCTGTTCAGTGATGAAAGACTATTCACTCTGAGCAGAAATTATGGCCGCCAACGATGCTGGAGACATCAAGGAGAGCGCTATGCATCAGTCACAGACGAGCCTTTGGTGGTGTTACAGTGTGGACAGATATGACTAGTCAATACAAAACTGCCCTACACTTTGTGACACCTCTACTACTGGAATAACGTCATTATCCGGTCACTGTGCCGCTGCATGAACAACACAGGGCTAATTTCATCTTCATGGACGACATTGCTCCAGCTCATTGAGTTCGCATCGCAGACTGGGGGACCTCAAATCTCAAATGGAGTGGCCTGCACTCTCTGCAGACCAGAACCCCCACAAAACCTGCGGGATCAGCTGAGTTGCCTTGTAGAGGCTCGTAATTCTGTACCCCTGAGCCTCAATGACCTGAGGGGCGCCCTTCCACAAGAGGGAGACACCATGCCTCAGCAGTCAATAACTCGATTCGTGAACAGCAGGAGACGTCGGTGGTCAAACTTGTAATTGATGCTCAAGGCCACATGGCCCGTTATAGAGACACTGACCTTTTTTGTTGGTGGTGTTTACCCTCTAATGTTGTTGGCTTTTGCTTCATTAAATTGTTTGAGATGAGTAAACACTGGATGCTACGACTTAAACGGCCTCAGTATAAAACAGGGGTCTTCAAACTGCGGCCCTCCAACTGTTGGGAAACTACAACTCCCATCATGCCCACTGTTATAGATTCTATAAATGCATGATGGGAGTTGTAGTTACCCACAGTTTGAAGACCCCTGGTATAAAATATCACCGCAAAAATTTCACCTGTATATCCCTAACTTTTTGTGAGCGTTACCGCCCACCTATATTGTCCCTGAGGAAGGCCTATCTAGGCCAAAACGTTGGACTGAATTGTGGGCACATCCATCACTCTATTTTACCTTTTGCATTTATATGGAGAGCTGATAAGTTACTATGTGAATCAATAAACTTCATTCACTTCTACTAAAGGAGTGCCGTGGATTTTCTATATATTGGATTACAGCCTTTTGGCCTTGCACAGAGCCCCCGAGTTCCCTTGTTGGTGTGCGGCACCATTCTGGTTTTCCTATAACTTTTTGCGAGTAGTGCGTGTGCGTCATTTGGTGCATTTTTTTGCAATCCTGATTTGACCCGTGGCAAAATTACACACGTAAAACAGGCATTACGCACAAGGAACCGATTCGATATGCTCTCTATAGTCTTATGCCTCAAAGGAGGTGTTAAAAAAAACAACAAAAAAAAACAGCAGCGCACTATTGGTGTGTATTCCAATAGGAAACGATGGGACACTACTGTTGCATTTGTAGATGCATATTTTGGTATGAAGAGGACGGGCAAAATGTGCATTTTCTGCATCAAATAGGTGTCAAACATTGTGCGAACCCGGGCAGTTTACTAAGCAACTGGAAGCGCACTCTCCTGGGAATGACCGTGTCCTAAGAAAGTCCGTCTTTTATCATTGACTGGTGCTGGGAGATTATTGCTGCAATCACTGGGAAACATGTGAATCATAATGAAATTTGCCCTGGCTTTGTGTGATCAATGACAAGCCCGTGCGGCATGTGGACAGGTCAGCCCAGACAATGGCGAGTGTCATGAAAGAACACGTCCTCCTGCGAGCGGCCTGCTAATCTCATTGACTCCAAGCTGCTCTGCTCTTATCCAATTCAAAACTGGTCACAAGAAACAACAGCCAAGAGAATGGCGGCTCTGACCCCGACCATGGCTGACATGTGACCCTGCTTGCTATCCTTGCTGGAGAAGCCAACAGCTGCTGAATCAAAAACACAGCCCAGAAAAACGTCCATAGATGTAATCACCCGGCTTTCCAAAGGCCCTAGAACTACAGCGTCCGTCCGATAGTGTTACACTCCCTGCTCTCTCCCCTTCTGTGAGGGTGGTGGGGGGGGGTTGAACTATTTAATGTAGTTTTGGGTTTTGACAAACTCTGACATTGTAGTAACTTGCAGATTGCACTGCGACTGCATTGAGGCGGGGTTCACACGGCTTATTCAAGCAGTAGTTGCGGGACGGATTTCGCCCGCCATACGGCTTGAGTACGGGGCGGGGGTGCCGCCCGTCGGCCCCATAGACTTTCATTATCCATGGCGCGTATCCCGCCGGGATAATGAACATGTCACTTTCTACCCGCCCGGCGGATTCACCGAGCGGGCAGGAGAGATGGAATCCATAGTTCTCTCTGAGTACTGTGCATTACTGTAATGCCTGGGACGGATTTCAGTCGTATTGCAGCGCAAATACAGCGCGCAATACGGCTGGAATCCGTGCCCGAAATAAGCCGTGTGAACGAGGCCTTAGTGGTGTTTTAGTAGCACAATACTGCGAGCCTAAGGTTGTAGAACCAAAGTCGCCTTACTATGTAGGATTAAAGGGGTGTTTTAAAGAGCCCGCTCCTCACAGTCGGCTTCAGGCTGTGGGTGGTTCAACAGCTTTGGGCTCTCACTACCTGTTCAGGCTGTGAGTGGTTCTACAGCTCGGGGCTCTCACTTCCTGTCAGGCTGTGGGCGGTTCTACAGCATCGGGCTCTCACTTCCTGTTCAGGCTGTGGGGCGCTTCTACAGCTTCCGGCTCACAATTCCTGTTCAGGCTGTGGGGTGTTCAACAGCTTTGGGCTCTCACTACCTGTTCAGGCTGTGAGTGGTTCTACAGCTCGGGGCTCTCAATTCCTGTTCTGGTGGTGTTCTACAGCGTCGGGCTCTCACTTCCTGTTCAGGCTGTGGGCGGTTCTACAGCTTCGGGATCTCACTTCCTGTTCAGGCTGTGGGCGCTTCTACAGCTTCGGGCTCTCACTTCCTGTTCAGGCTGTGGGCGCTTCTACAGCTTCGGGATCTCACTTCCTGTACACGCTGTGGGCGCTTCTACTGCGTCGGGATCTCACTTCCTGTTCAGGCTGTGGGCGGTTCTACAGCATCGGGATCTCACTTCCTGTTCAAGCTGTGGGGTCTACAGCTTCGGGATTTTCACTTCCTGTTCAGGCTGTGGGCGGGTCTACAGCTTCGGGATCTCACTTCCTGTTCAGGCTGTGGGCGGTTCTACAGCATCGGGATCTCACTTAGTGTTCAGACTGTGGGCGGGTCTACAGCTTTGGGATCTCACTTCCTGTTCAGGCTGTGGGAGGTTCTACAGCTTCAGGATCTCACTTTCTGTCCAGACTGTGGATGGGTCTACAGCAATGAGTAACATTTCAGCTCTGCTATTCCTAGCCAACTCTGTTAGAGGGATATTAGTAATGGACAGGTTTTAACAGCAGGACACAAGTCTACAGCGCTCTAAGGCTAGATCCACACGGTAGACGATAAAATACTCGGACTCTAATCAGAATCCGACCGGTATTTTACCCTCCATTTTTGTATTTTTGTACCGTTTTTGGTCTAATTTTTTTGCCCCGGTTTTCAGACGACCCATTCAATTGAACAGAACTATAATCCGCCGGTTTCAAGTGAAATATTACAGATTGTAGAATCTGTTCCACGTTTTTTTAAACTAGTTTTCCGATTTTAAATTCGACCTCAGGAAATCCGAGCTGTGTAGACTACAGCCTGGATTCTCCATTGTGGGCTATGGGGATGATTTAGTGTCAGATACCTGCAGATTCTAAATAGCGAATCAGCTTAAAAATCCGACAGTAAATCTGTAGACGTAGTCTTAAATGTTAAAGATTGTCAGTAAGAAAGATAAAAGAAACTCCAGTGTTGCTGATAAGACACAGCAGTGGGTGACGTCACCATCCCGGCCAGGGCTGCTAGATCAGAGAGACGTGGTCGGTAACCTAGGGAAGCTTGTGTACACAAGCAGGAGACAGGAACTGCTAGCTCTGAAATTAGGCAAAATTAGAGCAACAATGTATTTGGTCATAGTTTTTATGTACCTTTGCCTGCATCTTTAAAGCTAATCAGTGTAGTAAGAATCCCCCTTTAAGTCCATCTGGATGACACATGTAATGCACTGCTCTGCAGAATATTATCCAAACTACAGGGCTTCTATGAAAGCCTTGTCAAAATAATATATGTTATCAGTCTCGGGGCCCGGTAATAGGAGCTAGACACCCCAGCTGCCATTTGAATTATTTACTGACCAGTGCCTTGGCGGGCGGCCATGCATGCCTGAAAGGCTCGCTCAGCTAATGGAATCATGGGAGCCCGAATCTCTGCCAATATCTAAATGAAAATGCTGAAGTGTAGGGAATAATATGGCCAACAATAGCGCTCTGCACAGGGCCGTGAACTTGAGGCAATCCCTGCTGCAAAAGCATTTAATCTGCTCTGTACAGTGCTGGACGGTGCGGGACATCGGGGTACAACACCTTTTTTGTTTTTCCAGAGGAATCAGCCTGGATTGTGAGCGCGCTTCACATCAAAACAAACGAGTTTGGTCTCGGAGGAGGACTTGACTTTCAATTGTGACAGCGGGAAGCGCATCCCATCGGAATCATGCATTTTTAATGGCCGCTGTGTGGAGAATTAAATGATACATTAGATCACAGAGAGCTTTACCGCTACCGGCTGGTCACCAGGAAAAAGGAAGTGGCCGGCGACCTCCTTCCACATATCAAATGAGGACAATAAGTGACTCGTATGTGCTCCGCTTACATCAGGATATCACTAGGTGTAGAGCCGCCCACAGCCTGAATAGGAAGTGAGAGCCCGATGCTGTAGAGCCACCCACAGCCTGAACAGGAAGTGAGAGCCCGATGCTGTAGAGCCGCCCACAGCCTGAACAGGAAGTGAGAGCCCGATGCTGTAGAGCCGCCCACAGCCTGAATAGGAAGTGAGATCCCGATGCTGTAGAGCCGCCCACAGCCTGAATAGGAAGCGAGAGCCCGATGCTGTAGAGCCGCCCACAGCCTGAACAGGAAGTGAGAGCCCGGTGCTGTAGAGCCGCCCACAGCCTGAAAAGGAAGTGAGAGCCCGATGCTGTAGAGCCGCCCACAGCCAGAACAGGAAGTGAGAGCCCGATGCTGTAGACCCCCCCACAGCCTGAACAGGAAGTGAGAGCCCGATGCTGTAGAGCCGCCCACAGCCTGAACAGGAAGTGAGAGCCCGATGCTGTAGAACCGCCCACAGCCTGAACAGGAAGTGAGAGCCCGATGCTGTAGAGCCACCCACAGCCTGAACAGGAAGTGAGAGCCCGATGCTGTAGAGCCACCCACAGCCTGAACAGGAAGTGAGAGCCTGAAGCTGTAGAACCGTCCACAGCCTGAACAGGAAGTGAGAGCCCGATGCTGTAGAGCCACCCACAGCCTGAACAGGAAGTGAGAGCCCGATGCTGTAGAACCGCCCACAGCCTGAAAAGGAAGTGAGAGCCCGATGCTGTAGAACCGCCCACAGCCTGAAAAGGAAGTGAGAGCCCGATGCTGTAGAACCGCCCACAGCCTGAACAGGAAGTGAGAATCCAATGCTGTAGAACCGCCCACAGCCTGAACAGGAAGTGAGAGCCCGATGCTGTAGAACCACCCACAGCTTGAACAGGAAGCCAGAACCTGAAGCTGTAGAACCGCCCACAGCTTGAACAGGAAGTTGGAAGCCCGAAGCTGTAGAACTGCCCACAGCCTGATCAGGAAGTTGGAAGCCCGAAGCTGTAGAACCGGCCACAGCCTGAACAGGAAATGAGAGCCCAATGCTGTAGAACCGCCCACAGCCTGAACAGGAAGTGAGAGCCCGATGCTGTAGAGCCACCCACAGCCTGAACAGGAAGTGAGAGCCCAATGCTGTAGAACCGGCCACAGCTTGAACAGGAAGGGTGAGCCTGAAACTGACTGTAAGGAGCAGGCTCTGTAAAACACCCCTTTAGTCCTACCTGGTAAGGCGACTTTGGTTATACAACCTTAGGATCGCAGTATCACAGTTGCAGTGCAACCTGCAAGTTACTACAATGTGAGAGTTCGTAAAAAATCCAAAACTACAGAAAATGGTGACTTCCCCTCCCCCCACCCTTCTACAGCTTATTTTTACAACTTGTAATATTCTGCAAACAGGTGATGGGAATACTGGAGGACTATATACATGTACTGCACTCAGCTTTCTAAAATAAATGTGTCAAAAATCCACTGACTCCATCCCAGTTAGGAAATCAAGTCCAGATGAGAAAGTGGGGCTATATTTACACAAGTTCGGTGGCATAGGTTTGAAATATTTGGAAAATGGGGCTCTACCATTTACAAATAAAGTTGCATTGTAATTTACAAAAAAAAAAAAATAAAACAGCAAGAAGAAAGGGCTTAAAAAAAGGGTTAAAAGGTAAAAAAAATATAAGTATAAAATAAAATAAAAGAAAAAATACGGGCAGTCCCTGCTTACCCCATCCGCTTACATCTGTCCCCTCCGTATTGAAAAACAGACTTATGGGCATGCTGGCACTTGTTTCCCATTTTTCCACGGGAGATAGACTGGGGGAACGAAAATTTCCCAGCTTCCACGCAGCACATGGGGTAAAATTTTTTAAAAAGGCACAGACAGAAAAAACAAAAAAAACCCCCTCTCTGACCCCCAAAAAATTTAAAAAAAAAAAACTTTTTGGGGGCTTTAAAAAATATTCTGTTCCACTTAAAACATTTTAAAAATTACGAAAAAATCACGGTCCCATCCGTTCGTAACCTGGGGACTCCATGGTTCCTAAAAAAGAAATGTAATCTGCAAGACTACCGCAGGAATACAATGAGTGCACCCCACAAAATGGGCACACTGGGATTTAAAAGGTTGTTTCACGTGATTTGATACATATTGTCGTCAAGTATATAGGTGCCCTCGGGGACCCTCCACATATGGGCTCAGAATGGAGAACCGGTTGCGTAGTGCAAAACCTCATCTGTTTTTGGGGGGTTTTCACCCCCCTGTACTCCATAGAGGGAAGATACATTTCTGCACGCAAGCCAAATCTTTTCCCCACCCCCCCTTCCCTGTTTAGGGGTTCCCCCCCCTGTACTCCCATAAGGTGAAAAACATCATCACCAGCACGCCCCGATCCCCATTTGTTCTATGGGTTTATCCCCCCCCTGTACTCCCATAGAGGTGAAGATACAGTCATGCCCCAGAAACTCGACCCCATTCGTTCACTCATGCGCCCCCTGCGCGTCGGTTCCCCCTTCAGGGGCACTGTCAGGGCCCCCTTTCCCAAAAATCATTTATGGTATAAATGTAATATCGGACGGGGGCCTAAACCCATCAAACCCTTTTTTTGACTTACGAATACAAAAAAAATTCCATTTTGCATACGGGGCCCCCCCGGGCTTTTAAAAAGCTCAAAGGGGAGACAAAAACTCTGTTCACTTTTTGATTGGCGACCTAACCTCCCCGTGGGGGTGATTGGCGTCAGTATCTTCTCAACCGCATTTTGGATATTTCAGTTATGCACAAGGGTTCCTGCAGGTATGAACCTTAAAAATGATTGAACTTTTGAAGAAATCCAGTCTTTTCCCCCTTGGGTTTTGTTACCTTCTTGCCATGTTTTTGCTTCATGTCCCATCACTGGTAGTTGCTTTCTACTCTGTTATCGATATTCCAGGTGACCTTAATGCAATAAGTTTCCCTTGTTTTAAATCTCCACCCTCCGAGCACGCCCTGTTTCCAATTTTATCCGCTAACCCATTTGGGTCAAAAAGCTAGGGACATAAAGCTTCAATTCCCGTGATGCTTTTTTTTTTTTTTTCCCTTTTTTGCAGACACACTTTTTTTTTTTTGACATTGTCCAGCTACCCTGATCCTGGGGTTGCATCTGTGCATTTGAAGAGAAAAACCCCCTAGGGGGAAAGGAGGTAACTGGGGCCCACTATTTTTGTTTTTTGGTAAAGTAGGGATATTTTAAAGAATAGTAGAAGCCGACAACAGAGGGTTTATTTGCGGCGTTACCTGGAAACAAAATTCAGTGCAGAACCACAACAAAAACGACAGCAATTTTAGAAAGACGGCTTCGAGTTTTTTAATTTTGTATTTTAATACTTTCAGGGTTTTTTTAATTGGGTTTGTAAGGTGAACAATACACATTTACTAAATGATACTCTATGGGCGACATGTTTGAACCGGGCTGCGACAGAATTTGGCTCAAAATTTTAGTAGACCAGCTTTTTAGATGTTGAACAATTTCACTCCAAAGTTGACGATAATGCCCCGGGATACCCAAAGACACTTTTTAGCGTGCAAAGATTTTGGGGGTTTTCTGGGGGCCCCACCACATTAAAAAGAAGGAGACACATTTAGATTCTTTGACACAAAATTTGGGCAGAAAGTTAGAACAGACAGGTAAAGGTGTGCCCGAGCCCAATTGTGGTATTGGCTCTACACTGCCTGTATGTATGCCTGCAGAAAACACCAACCCGGTAAAGGTGGTGCCCGACCAACTTGTGGGATTTTGGTTAAACTCCCCATTAGACCCGCAGAAAAACAGCCAACCAGGTAAAGGTGTGCCCGAGCCAACTTGTGGTATTGCCTACACTGCCCCGTAAATTTTAACCCGCGAAAAACGCCGCCCGGGTAAAGGGGGTGCCCGGCCCCGACTTGTGGTATTGGCCTACATGCCGTATGTAGACCCGCAAAAACGGACCAGGGTAAAAGGGGGTGCCGAGCCAAACTTGTGGGGATTGCTCTACACGCCCCCGTATGTAGACCTGCAGAAAAACAGCCCGACCCGGGTAAAGGTGGGCCTAGCCCCTTGTGGTATTGGCCACATGCCTGATGTTTGACCTCAAAAAAGAACCGGGAAGGGTTTAAAAAGGGGGCCTGACCCCGACTTGGGTATTGGCTCTACACTCCCCGTATGTTGCCCCAAGAAAGAACCAGGGTAAAGGTGGTGCCCCAGCCGACTTTTGGGATTGGGGTCACAATGCCCCCTTTTGTTACCTGCAGAAAAACCCAACAGGGTAAAGGGGGGCCTTTAGCCGAATTTTTGGTATTGCTCTACATGCCCTGTATGTAGACCGCAGGAAAAGGGAAAAAGGGTAAAGTGGTGCCCCGAGCCGACTTGTGGTATTTGGGTCACCTCCCCCGTATGTAAAGGCCTGCAGAAAAAAAAAAGCCAGACCAGGGTAAAGTGGGGGCCCGAGCCCGACTTGTGGATTGGCTCTACATCCCTGTATGTATGGCCCGGAAGAACCCAGACCGGGGAAAGGGGGGCCGAGCCAGACTTGTGGGATGGGGTTACACCCCTGTATGTATGCCTGCAGAAGAACACAGACCCGGGTAAAGGGGTGCCCGACCCAGCTTGTGTATTGGGTCTACCTTTCCCCGTATGTTACCCGAGAAAAAAAGCCCAAACCAGGGTTTTAAAGGTGGTCCTGGCCGATTTTTTTGGGTTTTTGGCTCTCAGCCCCGTTGTATGGGCTGCAAAGAAACCCCAACCCGGGTAAAGGGGGGCCTGAGCCGGGCTTGTGGGGTTTGGTCTACGCCCCGTAGTATGACCTGCCCGAAGAAAAATTAAAAACCTGAGGAAAAAAGTGGTAAAATTCATTTCATGCCCCTTTTTTTGACCCTAACAGCCAGACCAAAGGAAAGGTGGGTGCCTGACCAGATTTGGATTCCTCACTGCCCGATGTTGACCTGGGAACGACCGGGGAAATTGGTTCCGACCCCTTTTTTTTTTACCTCCCTGTATTAGACCTCAAAGACGCCAACACCCGGGGTAAATGGTGTGACCAGACTTTTGGATTGGCCAATGCCCTTATTATTTACCTGCAGGGAACAGACAAAAGTGGTGGTGCCCGACCAGACCCTTGGGATTCCTAGCCCCGTATGTTGACCTGCAGAAAAAAACACCCCAACCAGGAAAGGTGTTCCTCCAGACTTTGGATTGGCCTTTCCCTGCCGTATGTTCATGCCAAAAACCCCCCAACCAGGGTAAAGGTTCCCGACCAATTTTAGGTTTTACGCTGTATGTTTACCCCAAAAACACCCCCAAACAGGGAAAGGTTGCAGCCAGATTTTGGCGCCCAACTCCCTTTGTAACCCAAAGAAAGAGCCAGGGGAAAGGTGGGGCGACCCAAACTTGTGGTATTGGCTCTAAGGCCCTGTATGTTGACAACAGAAGGGAAAAACGACCCAAAATGGTGCCCGAGCAGAAATTTTTGGTATTCCACAATGTTTTTATTATACCTCAAAACAACCCCTAAAGGGGGTTCCTGTTGTGGGTTTTGGCCCCTTAACTGCCCCCCTTATGTATGACCTCAGAAACACCAAAGGGGAAAAGGTGGTTGAGCCGACTTTACCACATCCCTGAGTAACCTGCAAAGAAGAACAAAACCGGGATTGGCGGGGCCCCCAGAGATGGCTTATATTATTGATACGCCAGCAATGTCTGTGATGGGAACAGCTCTCTAAAAGGGTTTTCTCGCCATGCTGTTTCACAGACGTCTTCAGACTTCCACTGCCTGGTCAGGCTGTGGTCGGTTCTATTGCAATGATTAGCATACTTAGCTCCTCTATAACTAGCTGAGCGTTCAGGTATGTTCACAGTGTCTTTCAGACTGTACTTCGGGGCGTAATTGCGCCGCAATACGCCCTGAAATATGGCCTATAACTACCGTAATCATCAAGAGCTATGATTAACCACCGTCTTCCACAACGCGTATTACGTGCCGGGGATAATGGAAGTGAATTCCCCCGCACCACCACCACGTTTTAGAAGTACACGCTGGTAAGCGGGTACTTCTAAAACACCCGCCATTTTGCAGGGCGTACAGATATGCAGCGCAAGATGGCGCGTAAACTCATCCTTAATCTGTAATCAACAAACAAATCTGTAGTAAAGAGAGCTCCAAGGAGTGAAAAGAAGCGCTTAGCAAAGGCAAACCATCTAATCTTGTTACAGATAAAGACTCTGCTCCATCCAAAAATTGTGACGTCACTCCCTGTTCTCTGACTAATCAGGAAGGGAGATAATGACGGTACCCTAGAGACACTTGCGTGCACTCAGAGCAGATAAAATCTTCCATCTCCTGGCCACGGTAATATCAAAAGAGCAATGGATTTAGTAAAAGTCTTCATTTACCTTTCCCTACATATCAAACCCGAATCAATGTAGTGAGATAACCCCTTTCAGTTGTTTCAGTATTGCAAAGCAAAACTTCTCAGATCACAGTCACTGTATTTTCCACCCATTATATAAACTTTGACATTTCTGACTACTTCCACTGAAACCACACAGTAGTGCACAGAATGGTCTCATGGTAATTTTAGCCTGAACCATTTACCAGCACTCAAATGACGTCAAACTCAAGTGGGTCAAATGAATGAAATCCCACAGACTTCCTTGAGATTACCGTGGTGCTCAAGATAACACAGGGGCTTTACCCTTTCCTGCAATGATCTATAGTGACGCTCTAAAAGACAAAATTGTTACGTTAGTTTCTGTATCTTAACTTAAACTGTGTTAAAGGGGTTGTCTCACTACAAGGATTGCTTTTTATGTTAAAGATCTTGCAAAAACAAGTCCCTTTGCAATATGTGACCATTACCAGTGTCCTACCTATTCCTAGTTATCCCCGCTTGTATGGGCTGCATCAGCTCCTCTGGTCACCATAGCTACAGACCTGTTCAATCTCTCATGATAGGCTGCCAACACTGGTTGCTATAGCTACAGACCTGGCTTCTACTGCTATGGACCCTCCAGCAGCTGTGGCAGCTCCTGGTTGATGGTGTTGGCTCTATGGACCGTCCAGCAGCTGTGGGGCCCCTGGATGGTGGTGTTGGCTCTATGGACCCTCCAGCAGCTGTGGGACCCCTGGATGGTGGTGTTGGCTCTATGGACCCTCCAGCAGCTGTGGAGCCCCTGGATGGTGGTGTTGGCTCTATGGACCCTCCAGCAGCTGTGAGGCCCTGGATGGTGGTGTTGGCTCTATGAAGCCTCCAGCAGCTGTGGAAGTCCCTGGATGATGGTATTGGCTCTATGGCCCCTCCAGCAGCTGTGGGGCCCCTGGATGGTGGTGTTGCCTCTATGGACCCCTCAGCAGCTGTGGAGCTCCTGGATGGTGGTTTTGGCTCTATGGCCCCTCCAGCAGCTGTGGGGCCCCTGGATGGTGGTGTTGGCTCTATGGACCCTCCAGCAGCTGTGGGAGCCCCTGGATGGTGGTGTTGGCTCTATGGACCCTCCAGCAGCTGTGGGAGTCCCTGGATGGTGGTGTTGGCTCTATGGACCCTCCAGCAGCTGTGGGGCCCCTGGATGGTGGTGTTGGCTCTATGGACCCTCCAGCAGCTGTGGGAGCCCCTGGATGGTGGTATTTTCTCTATGGACCCTCCAGCAGCTGTGGGAGCCCCTGGATGGTGGTGTTGGCTCTATGGACCCTCCAGCATCTGTGGGAGCCCCTGAATGGTGGTATTTTCTCTATGGACCCTCCAGCGGCTGTGGGAGCCCCTGAATGGTGGTATTTTCTCTATGGACCCTCCAGCGGCTGTGAGATGCAGTCAGCTCCAGATATCGGTGACAACCTACAAGGACCTTATTGAGTCTCTCCCAGCCCATCTAGCTGCTGTCTGTGCTGCACGCGATGGTTACTCTGTGGTCATAATAATGTGACTTAACTGTGTATTTATAAAAGGATACCCCCCCAATAACGACATCACCTTTTACATGACCATCTCAGGGCATTTTCTGGAGCCAAAGCAGGGTTTGTACTATTATTATTTTTTTTTTTAAATCTATTAGCAGTTTTGGCTTCAAGAAAAGCATCCCTAGCCGCTCATGTGAACGTAGCCTTACACTCCTCGTGACGAGGGTTAAGGTCTCTCATTCTTATTTTTTCAGATCTTGACTATTTCCAGGAGCTCAGGGGTTAACTGGCCGATCCGTGGCGGCTGCTGGGATCTTAGGTACAGACCATTTACAGGCAACAACACATTCCGAACATTCCTCCAGACACCAATATACAGCCTCGAGTTCATCTATTACGACACCGGCCGCTCACATAGCAGGATACATTAGGCAATGGATTTTTAGTTTTTTTTTTTTCTTAACGGCCATGTTCGGAAGTTCTGCCAAAGGAAACAGTCAAATAAACGTATGTCAGAAAATAAAGAATGACGGTAAGACTGGAAAAAGAGGAGCGCACGGCGGCGTCCAGAAGAGATCAATCACTAAGGGTTTACTTACTGTACGCGATGCAACTAAACAGAGGCGAGCGGGCTGACACATCGCCTCCAAACCCTATGTAAGGGCAGAATATCACAGCTACCGTCGCATCTGCCTTATTCCTTCAATGCTCCGATTACCCAAATGGCACCGTCCCCCAACTCCCCCATACACATCACCCGAACACAGACCTGCAGCTGCCTTTACACAGGAGAACATAATCAGATCTGATAAAATCCTCCCTGGCTCATCCTCTCTTTAGGTTTATTCAGTTTTAATTTTTTTGCGGGGAAACCCCCCCTTTTAAAAATTCCCCAAAAAGGGTCTTTAAAAGGTATTGCCCTCCTCCAAACCCCCTCGGAGGTGGCCACTATTTTGGGCTATGGGGGTTTCCCAATAAAACTGGAGCACACTTACTCGGAACTCCCATAACAAAAAAAAAAGGGGGAAAGGGGCAAAGCAGCCATCGCCCCGTTTCTTAAGGCCCCACCCCGCGAGCTACAAGTTGGGGACCATAACATTAAAAGGGGCATTGTAGGGTACGCCAAACAATGTCTGAAAAATGTGGGGCCCATCTCCAGGACTTGCACCTACCTCTACAAAAAACCCCAAAAAAAACCCTTTTTAATGACTTGTTTTAAATCAATAGGGGGTTTCCGGGGTCCGGTCGAAACATGGGCCCGGCTATCAATATGCAGCTGAATTTTTGTAAATAGACAATCCTCTTTAAAACACGGGTGTCAAAAATGCACCCCCCAGCGTTAAAAATACAAATCCCCTACCCCCTGTTTAGATTATACAAATGATATTTAGGGTTTTTAGTTTCCCCCAAAAGCTGGGGGGGGGCCACAGTTTGACCCCCCCTGTTTTTAAAGGGAAACCCGTCCCTGAGGCACAACAAACTAGTGCAGACCCGCGGGGTTTCCCGCGCTGTTTTTCCTTTATTTTATAAAATGGGGCCGTTTTCAGTAAATTTTTTGCTCAAAAACCGCAGTTTTTTAGCCAGAAAAAAGGGCCCAAAAAGTCAGTTTTTTTTCAAGCCCCCCCCACATCAACCGGGCAAACCCATTTCTTTGAATTTGGCAGAAAAAATTGAAAAACTGGGCAGTGGGGGGGGCTAGGGCCCTTTTGGGGGGCGGGCTAAAACCTGTTTATGAAAAAAAGATTTTTGGGGGAAAATTTCCTAAAACCCGAGCATTTTACAGAATAAGGGGCACCGCGGAAACCGCAGGTCTTTACACTAGCTTGGCTGCCCTCACAAGGGGGGAAAAAACCCTTTTGACGGTTCCCTTTAAAAGGGGCCCTTTTCCCAAAAAATTTAAAGGGGGTTTTTCCCCTTTGCAAAGCAAGCTACGAGCAGCCTCAAACAAATGGGGTATGGGGGCACTTGGGAGTTTTTCCCCTTCCTTTCTATGGTTAAAATTTGATTTAGCAGCGGGGGGCTCATTTACCTTCAAAAACCCCAAACAAGAAAGGGAAAAGCGCTGTGGGGTGTGCCCCCCACACCCTAGGGTTTTTTCAAAAGGGAAACTCGTTTTTGGCCCCTGCAATCGGCCCCCACAAAGGGGTTTTAAAAAATTTAAAAAAAACCACTTTAAAAAAGGGCTTTCCCCCTAAGCATATTGGGAAAAAATTAAAAAAAGGATTACCAAATTCAAACTTTTCGTAGCTTCCTGCTCGGGCCCCCAATTCCCGTCTGGTACTTAAAGTGAAAAAAGGCGCAAAAAGTAGATCCAAAGGGCGGCCGCTTTATCCAGGAAACACCCCCCAAAACTACTTTTTAAAGAGGTATTTGGGAGATACCCGGGGACGCAGACCCCCAAAGTAAAGGGGAAAACAGCCCTTTGGTTTAAATTCACATGGCAGTAATCGCGGGGTGTATTTTCCCCCCCCGCAATTTTCGAAAGGTAAAGGGGGGGGGGCGCCGGGCCCCTAAAAATTCGTTAAATTTCCCCGCGTATACCCGTGATAATTACAGTGTAACTACTGGGGGGGATTTTCCCATTAAAGCTTAAAGGGGAAGGGTTTTTACCTTGCTTTCAGACGGTAAACATATCTGAAACCCTTTTCCGGTGGATGACCCTTTTGGCCCCGTTCACACGGCTTATTGCCACAAAATTTCGGGGGTGATTTTTGCCCCGCAATTAAAGCCGGCCCGGAAGGGAAGGGGGGGGGCCGGGGGGCCGGGGAGCTGCCGGGCCCCTAGACCCTTTATTATTCAAAGGGGTAAAACGCCTAAATAATTCCCCTTCACTTTTTTTCCCCCCCCGGCGAATTTGCCGAGCGGGAGAGGAAAGTGAATCCAATTCTCTATAAACGTGGAAATTTCCGTAATGACGGGGGCCCTATCCCCACCCCTAATTCGCCCTACGACCGAAAAAACGGGGGAGATAAAAACCCATTTTAACCGGGGGAACATGGCCCAAGGGGGCTTCACACGGCTTTACTTGGGCACCCCCTTTTTTTATCGTCCCCAAAACAGAAATTTAATCGCAAGGCCCTTTTCAAGAAGGGGTTTGACGGGGGTTTTTTTTAAAGTGGTTTTTTCGATGGGGGTTTTTTTGCAGTTTTTTTTTTCAAAAACCCATTTAAAATACTTTTCCCGGGCCCCTCCCAAAATGGGGGGCAAAAACGGGGCCGGGGTTGTGGATGAGGCCCCCCCCCCTTTTAAGCTCTCCATTGA